>JAAAKL020007213.1:0-17129 GCA_010016065.2 Carybdea cf. marsupialis auct. non (Linnaeus, 1758) | reverse complement strand
TGACATCCTAAGCGGATAATATATAAACATCTGTCAGGGACATACATCATATTATGTGAGCTATGGTAAACTAATATTTACAGCAGCCGTTATCAAGCAAAAAGGATGGCTCTCATTTGACATGTATCTTGATTTGAGAAACCATTTTTTGAAACGGTGATAAATGGAACGAAAAGGGATAAGAAACAACACGCAAAAACGGAAACTATATTTCAGACCTTGTTTGGTCTATTTCTGACTGCATAAGATCAATAGAAAATATTTCAATACACTAAGAGATGTGAGAAACCAGATGAACATTTCACTTTTGGGCATCGGAGTGATCTGATGTGCTGAGAAGCCTTATTTTAAAAGAAAACTTTCCTTCGAGGACTACACGGGTATTTATGGTATGTAGATCCTAATAACGTTGACGGGACGTTGTTTTCGATCTTAAATTATCTCCTTCTTCAAAAAAAGATGACATATTTGCAACTTTGAACACGAAACAATATGGTTCCTGTTTATGGCTTCACGTATACATACAAAAGAAGGCTTCGTTGTATAGAAGTACCTCACCCGTAGGTACGAACTTCATAAATTGTAAAACAACTTGCTGAGTAGTGTCAAACGCAATGAACAGGGCTGACATACCCGATTCAACAAAAGATATTTTCTGGATGACTGCTAGACATCGACCGTACTCACTGCCGTTTAGCTATGACGGTAATGCCTCCCCCTTTCCCCCATTTTTAAATACCTATGAATTTTCCCCTTTAGCTATCAAACTTTAATGATCGAGTTTTACAATATCTATCTGGATTTTGTAGAAGTACCATAAAACTGCAGATCCATAGTCATTAGTGATTCCTACCATTCGTTCATAAGTATTTTTTTAACTACAGAAAATGACTATTTGCACATGAAATATTTCTTACTAATAATAAACTACTATTAAGCAACAAAGTAATGTTTACCTGGTTTCTTGGCGTGTGTGATGACGAAATCAAACAGTTGCCTCCAATCCTCTCTGCAGAAAAGATACAAGTGCTCGTTAGTTTATCGGCTGATTTTTGTAATTGACTATCGAATTCTGTTATCGTATACTTTTTCTGGTCTACTATGTGTCTGTTGAGCTTCAAATGACTAAATTTCTTTAGACAGAAAACTGAAGAGAAGTTTCCAACGCATCCAATGGTTTTCTCAATACTACATTTCCATCATGATATTTTTGCGAACAGAATTGGTAACTGCAGATCTATTATAAAATGCACAAAGAACAAACGCACATACGCAGTCGAGTGGTACGAGTCAAAGAGAATGTGCAGGGACAGTGTGACGTCATAATTTTGACAATGTTTAAAATATGGAAAAAGTACTCAAGTTTCATGTCGCCCTATTAGTAATCGCCAAAATTGGGAGTAAAGCTTTTTCCAAACACCGAGATACCAGCTTTCAAAGTTATTAATCTCTCTAACAAAACCTTGACATTTGATCCTGGACCCTAACTTAAGGATCCGAGGAATATTAGCCGAGTTTGAGGGGAGATTTTATAAAATGCAAACGCCTTTAATTTAAACATTATATACACTAGATACTCCAGAGTGTTATTTAGACATCTGGACTAAAACCGTACTAATTTCAAAACTTTTGATTTGTGACGTCATCACTTTCCCTCCGCATCAACTGAATCTATTAAAACTCGTTCAGCAATAAACTGCCCTCTTGTTTCTTTATTGCATACCGAGTTATGCAGTAATGAAGTACTAGTATGAACAACCGCATTACCAAAATAAATCTAACTTCTATATTGGCAACCAGATTGATTTGATACCAGGCTTGAAACAAAAGGTGGTAGGTAGCGGAGTGTGGTGGTAAAAGCTTGCTTTAAAAACCACCGACCTGGGTTCGATTCCAGCGCTGGGAAGCTTTGACAACTTTTCTTTAACATAGTCACGGGACCCACAAAGGCGATGTCAGGGAAATTTGGAAGACGGAAGCATAACAAGTCCGTCATATGGAATGCACCTACACGCACATGTTCTAACGAGCAAAATTTGCTCCTAGGTGTAGCGTGATGAAATAAAATTTTTAAACAATAAATAAAAAAAGATAGTCAATGCCATGGTAATGAGAAGGCACATCTGACCATTCAAGTTCATATTTACTTTTCGCACTTCGGCGCCGAAGACTGTACCCGTCATAAACAATAACTAACTACTTCCTTTTTAGCGTTTCTGCCATATAACGATTGAAAACGACCTTGAATCCTCATTGAATCACAGCATGAAGGATTTCTACTAAGATTCTAAGGTTTTTACTTCTAGCGAATGCAGGTTTTATGACTACTTAGTGGCCTTCCTTCTTCGTGTTAAAAGTATCACAACAGTAACTTTTGCGCAGACTGTATAGTTACGTCAAACATTAAGATCGCTTTGGGAATCGAACCCTTATAAATGCGTGAGGAAGGCAGGCAAAACAGCTATTCACTGGACCATGATATTCAAGCACGCTTTAAAAAAAATTGGAATTGCATTTCAAAGAATGCAGTTATCACATTTTTTAAAAAATTAACAATAAAAGGTCGCAGATTTATAACTAAATAATAAAATAACTAAATATTTGTACCCAATTGAAAAATCCATCAAGAAACACGTGAAGTCGACGAAGGACTGTGTTAATAGAAAGGTTGCCCTCCCAGAATCCTTTAACTTCTTCAACCACGATATTACATCAGCTGGGCACTTCTTTATAAACTTTCCGGGGTTTGCTTTCAGGGAAGGGAAAAAGTTTCCCTTATCAGCTGTAATGAGAAGGGTAGACACAAACATTAGCAACGAGCTTATAGGAATATCGTATTATACCTGGGCCATCACTTTCCTATCTCGATGAGAATTTTCGGTTTTATACCAGATTCACACTATATTGTGATTAATTGAAAGGTTTCTTATTCGGGCTTGTTGGGGGTGGGGGGTGGATAATATTGCTACAAAAGTATTAAAGCGTAAAGCTCAGTCTCAATGTGTACGAAACATAAACGAATCCAAATTTTCCGAATATAACCCCTGATGATGTAAATCAGTAATGAAAACGTTTGTGCCATATAGCGACATCTGGAGGTAACAGAGGGTTTAACGTTTCTCGATTTATCTGCTTTGGCCTTTATGAAAAACACAAAAAACTTTTATCCTTAGCTTTCAATATCTTTTATGTCGTCTTCAAAGACAGCACGAAAACCAGATTGAAAAGTCTAAGACCATCTAAGACCAGGACTGAAGCAACTACTCTCAAACAGGGGGGGGAGGGTCAGGCAAACAATTTGTTGACAGAACGAAATCTAAAAAATGTATAAATCTGTGATAAAATTTTGTCAAAAGTAAGCAGACACAAGCAGTGATGAAGCCAGCTTTGAAAATTAAGTCATGCCCATCACAGACACGCCTTAAAGTGGGTCTGCGTAATGTGGCAACCCTTTGAATACAATCTTTAACACCAAAATATTATATGCACTAAAGGTGCATGGCCAAAGCTAGCTTGTATTGGACAGGTAGGGGCAAAGCAAAATAATTAGATTAGGTAAAGCAAAAACAAGGAATTAGATTTGCATTGACTAGCCTTAAAACATGTAAATTAAAAAAATAATAGATTGTACTTGTTTATGGGAGATGTTTTCCCTTTTATGTAAAAAAAAATCATGCATGTTATACTTTTCCAGGGGAGGAGGGGCACAATAAGCCCCTACACTCCCCCAGCTTTAGGCCTGTAAAGGTGAATTAAAACAGTTGGACTTGAAGCCACTCAGCAACAGGTAACTTCGAGCAACATAATCATTGATGTTTATATATGGTGCAGTATCTAAAGAAGGTAAAAGTGAAACTTCATCAAATAGTGGGTGAGCTTGTAGATGAGTGGGTGTGTCTAACCCTAACCCTAAAAATAAAAATAACCGTAACCCCAACACTTCCCCTAACCCTGTCTCTATTCCTAACCCTAACCCTGTCCCTAACTATAACCCTAACTAAACTTGTTACTAGCAACAATTTATCACTCATCACACAATGGATTTAGAAAACCCACTTTTGTTATCCTTTCAAACTACTATATGATGCTACACAAGGATCATATAATATGAAAACAAATGGCTACACACGAATTCAATCATTTTTAGTGAGTACAATCAACCCAATCAGGATGCTCTAGAATTTATAGCAGAGTACCAAGAAGCACTAAAAATTACTTACATATCCTAGATCACTGCAACAACTACTACATAACTGGGTTGGCGTCTTCATTATAACCCTTGTTTGGGAAGCAGCAGGGCACTAGCACTTGCTAGTGAAACGTCCCTTGAACAGAGTAATCTATTGACCACTTCTACTACTAATCTTTGGTAATACTTGCCATTTTCCTCTGTTTCACCAAACAGCAAATGAGCAAAGGAAGATGAGTTAAATTTCGAACTCAGTGAGAGAGGATGATTATCTTCCTCTAAATTGGTCTAATGAATGCCACCTGAGCAAAATACTTCCGACAATTTATTTTGTTTGTCCTTGCTTATTTCTGCTGAGCAACAGGATTACTGTGTACCAAGTCACGCCCGAGTCAATGAAAAATTTGGTTGCTTTTCTAATATTACTTCTGCTGACCTCTAGGATCACTGTGAACCCATACATGCCAAACATCACAAATGCAGACTTACAGAAAGTTTCAAAAATGTGGCTTTGAAGTGGATTTGAAGCCAGTAGATGGGTGATGGTGCAGGTCTTGGATGGATTATAGTAAGAGGAGCCCTATTATTTGCTATTGACAGCATGACAGGCATGACCACTGGCTTTGCTACTGGACATGGTTGATACGCATCTGACAAAACAATAGCAATAATTGAAATAAAGCAAAATAAGAAGAAATGATGCAAGAATGTAAAGAAAAAATATTCCAGAAGAGAGAACTATGTATTTGAAAACCTTTACAAGTTAATACTATTACTGTTACTTACTGCAAAATGATTCAGTGCCAAAATTCTCCAACAGCGCCTCTACAACATCTGTCCAAAATCTATACTCTTTCTGTCTCCCCTCCTTTACGAAAGAAAATACAATGCTTCACAACAGGATAAGAAGATCTTGCAGAGCATTTATAATGTTACACTTCATTTCATGTGCTTTGTATGCTGCTGACATTTAAACAATAGTTGTATACTAGTAACACATCTCTGGCTAATTCTTTAACTTTCACTTCGGCATACAACACAAAATGCAATTTGCTGTGAGACTGAGGACAACCATGTTCACAGACATAATATGAATAAATATAATAAGATATTTTCCTGTACCCATGACCATTTATGTATCAAAGAAATAGTAACAAAATGCATTTAAGCAAGATTAATCATATGTATAAGTATCACGTATGTTTAACTGGCACTGTGACGATGCATATTGTGTACTTTATAAGTTTAATTCCAAAAGAAGAGTTCAATTGAGTATGCCAAGTAATTCAACTTTGTGGTACAGCTGTTAATGATGCCACATATTGCCATATATCAAATCATCCACAACAGACAGAACTAAGTGAAAAGAAATGTTCAAAAAATATAAAGAAAATGTATGATGATACTAACACAACCTCAGTATGACCCAGTCATAAATCATAATCTGGTACAGAAATTACATTTCCTCGTGTACTGCCATAAAAGCTACCTATTACCAACTTTAATTATGTGCAGAATCTTACTTAACTTTTCTATATTTTGCTATAGACATACCTTTTGAGTTATGATATCAACAAGACGTGCTGAGATAACTGCAGCTGGCATGTCAAAGAAATTTTCAAATATCCTGAAAAAATCTGTTAGTAACACAAAATTGTGAAGACTTAATCAATACTGGAATGAATGGTGCATAAAAGGAATAAAATACTATGAAAAAAATGCTACCTAATCTTTACTTACTTTACACTTCCATATATTACCATATAGAGAGTATTATAAACAACATCATACTTCTTAAAGTAAGTTGTGATATTGCATGATCACAAGAGTCACGATTACCATGCATACTTTGAGGAACCTTCTAGAGTTGTTACTTTTGATTCGTAAGTATATAATGAATGATGATTATGTAATGTTGCAATGTAAAAAGGAGTGATTTGGCGAATGAAGATCAGTTGGAATAGAACACAGAGATCGAAACCAACGTTTACTAATTGACTCAACTTCATCTTTGCTGGATAGCATTAGGTGCATTCTAAGTCAAGCGCTTTGTCCAGTACATAAAATAAATCACCAATCCCTTCTCTTTCTACATGGTTGAAAGTTTATTATCTTTCACACAGCATACAACAAGTAATCAACTTTAATCCAGATTAAGTAGTGAAAGTGCTTTTTCAATGAAATTAGCACTTTTTTACTCTACTAACTACAACGTTCACTTTCATACTCTATTGACCATAAAGTTACATTTGAATTAAAGAACCTAACAATGCTTTTTATTTCCAAGGGAATCTTTCTCAAGAGGAATATATGTTAAAATATACACAGTTCTAACATTAAATTCTACAAACTCAAACAACCACATAATGCAATTTAATGCCTTATGCATTTTTGTCACAAAATAATAATACTTTGCAAACAGACATCTCACAAAATGGTTCCATGTATTTGTTGTTGTTGAGCAAAGTTCTTTTCCTCTGCTCCACACGGTTCTACTCAATTCTTCATTTTCTCATATAAGACATGAAAATCATTAAAATCCAAAAGACAAAACTGGTTTGTTTGCAAAGTCATAGGCCATATGAATTGCAGGACTCTAACTTACTATAGAAAGATTTTCCCCCACCCTGTTCAAGGCCAAAGCCACTACATTTGTTTAACAATACAGACAGTTGACTTACTTTTTCCACTTCCACCATGAAAGACCTTTTCTTTAAGCTCTGGGAAATTTTCCCAATACATTTTCTCACCATAAAATTGTTTTATCTCCTCTTCGGACATTGGTGTCATACCATGACAAGCTCTTTAAGTTAAATAAATCAGACAAAAAACATAATCAGATACCTACTTGGATATATATAAAATCAGCAAGGAAATGCTTTTTACAAGGTAGGGAAGGTTTCAGTTGCACAGGAATATCGGCCAAGATACGAAAGTTTACAATCTAATCTCTGAAAGGATATTTGCAAAAACAAAAGAGAAATACTCTTTATCTTCAAATGTTATCCACTAGAAACTATCTGCAGTAAGACACAAACCTACTACCATAATTCCCTACATGACTCTCAAGTACGAAACATCCTTCCCTTGAGCTACTCCAATGAAACAAGATGTAGACTGAAACAGGAAACCAGTATCATTTGTTATCAGCAAAAGAAATAACATTGGTACAAGGCTTTTTAAAATCTCTGCTTTGCACAATTTAGTAGTGATATGAACTCCATGATTATAAACAAAAAACATGGCAACATCTAATAACATTGGCATTTCCAAATGGGAAATCTCAGAACTGTATTGACCAGATTCTAGTACAAAGTAATCAAAACATCTGTATACAGATGTAAAGCTGAGCCAACAAATCATTTTCGTGTCTACATCTATTATTCTCTTCTGATGACAAAGTCATCATGATCATATTTGGTTTCACTTCCATCTTACATACTGGCATGTGTCCAAACTTTCTTTGAAATTGACTTCCAGGCCAGTCTGTCTTATGCCAAGACTTTGAAAACACCTTTTTCATTTACATGAAATACTTATTACTTGTTTCCTTTTTATATTTGGTCTCTCTCTGCCACCAGCACCTTCCACTTACATTGTCCTTCACCTACTTGTCCAGTCATCCTTATTCATCCTCTCAAAATGACAATCCCATCAAAACCTCCTAGTCTGCACATACAAACACTCCCTGAGTCCAATCCTTGCCTTAGTCCATAAGAACTCAGTCTATCTTTGAGACTTACATCGCACACCCATCATATCATTCTCATATCATTTCTCTCCAAGCAGTGAATCTTCAGTTTAGAATGACCACATTTCACTGCCTACTTGATGCAATTATGTATCCATAAGGGGTATCCCAGGATTTCCCTAAATCAGAATGTGTCTATCTTTGAAGTTACATTTGTAAAGCTGTTTCACTCAATCCTCCCATCTATAGTATGGATTCTTTATCATCAGAGTATCAAACAGTTACCACACTTTCACATGAGGTACTTTGCATTATATGTTCCCTACAAAGGTACAATAAGCAACTAATAAGCAAGTCTCCAATGCTATGCTAGAACAGGTATTAAGTCTATCTAACTTAATCAAAATAAACATCTACTAGGCAACCATTTGATGAGAATAGATGATACATATTCATCATCAACAACTTCTACTTAGAAAGATTGCCTACTAGAAATATCATGTTGATCTCCACCTGCCCTGGAAGAACAAACTCAAAGACAACCTAAATAGTATAATACCTTAAATTTAACATAGAAGAATATATCAGTTGTAGTAGATTATTTCTTCCCCTGATCTTGCAAGATTTGAGCAAGACAGGAAGGAGAAACATAAAGCAAAAGTTTCACTAATCACAAGTCAATAGCTTTGTAATTCAACCCAATGAAACCTGCAGCCAAATCATGGATTCTCTATGCAGATTGGATGTAGCTGAGCTTAAAATAAATTCATTAAGCACCAACTGAGGAAGGGGAAATGTATAAAACAAGACACATTCAAATGAGACTTGAAGTGCTTATATCTAAAAACTATGTTCCTGTTAAAGACATGAATCATCAAAATGATACAATTTCCTTTAAAAAACATGCAGTATTGTTACCTCAAAATATGCCCATTGCTATCTAGTTTCAGGAAAATTCCTTTGTAAGGTTCAAAAACAAGTCCACGGAGGCTATAGGAGAAGTCAAGACACTTGTTGATTATGATCTGTTAAAATTTAAAACAAATACTGATAGATTCCCAACACCACAACATAACATGCAAACCAACTTTTGCAAGAATATACAAAAGTATCCAAACATTTCAATTTTGACCAAGCAGACAACTTTTACAAAGAGGTAAAACGAACTTATTAAAATTTACTTTGCTGCAAAATCTGGCTTCTCTCTCAACAGTTGCTAATATGCAACATTAGGCTCACTGTTGACAAAACTGAGGGTCATTACATCTTTTCAATGCTCTTGGAGTCTTACATTTCCTAACTAGTGGATAAGCTACTATTCAGCAGGCATCTCTGGCACATGTTTCACACCTTTTGATTCCCAAATCATCTTTTAAAGACAAATGGCCAACACTGGACCTTGGGCATGAGTAGACCTAGAGCCAACCCTTTCCATAAATGTGGCAGCAGTTGAAGGAAGAGAATATTATTCTTCTACGATCTTACATACATGTATATTAGTTCAACATGAACATTACTCAGACAGACCCAATAGCAATAATGGAATAAATATTCTATCAATAGACATTAATGCATATGCTTCAGGTAAGGATCAAACCCAGGACCTCTCACTCTGAAAAACACTATCTTAACACAGCACTAAGTAGTGCAATATTAAAGTTGACAATCCAGGGGCGTCAATCATAAAAATTCTCACTACCACCAGCAACCTATTTTTTGTATTTTGCTTTACGCCTCAGCAGTGTGTGTGTGTATATATACAACAAGTAGATAGCTTACAACCATGCATGCAAATATCAAATATACCTTGCAAGATAAACATCTTCAACGACAATTTTTAACGTTACTTTCTTATAGCAATAGCAATAATAGAGTATCTCGAAATAGTAATTTTTTCTTCCAAAACATGTTATAATCGTTGCTAACTTAGCAAATCCATATACCGCCGCTGTAAAGCGCAATAAACAGCTGCTTTATCCTTTACGTTTACATTGCTGCAGCCTACCTGAAATCTTCGTATGTCACAAAATCTTCATCCAATAGATGTTTGTCATAGCCTTTCTTGTCTATCAGGAAGTTTGCAAGACTTCTGTAGTTTAGCTGCAGGTTGTCATAAAATGGGAGAGGTTAGTACATAGACACATTGATAAGTAACATATGACATGTTGATATAATTTAAAGATGGATAAAACCCTAAAAGTGCAGTATGGCATGGTACTACCATGGGATTTTATTTCTCTAAGAAGGAAACTAAATTATTTCTCATTTTTATATAATGTTCATGACGAAATTCTTTAAGGTCACAACTACATGGTAGCAAGATACTATTGAAGGAATGTCCTGTTACATTTTAAAGTAAGTTGCACGTGCACGCGCACATTTACATGTACAATTTACAGGCACCTTACCTGAAACAGTTCTGGTAAATGATACTGAACAACTGTGTGATCCATATCAAAACCCAGACAATCGTAATCGGATAAACAAAAACGGCTAGTCATGATGGTATCCCTTAATATTCATGTATAGGAAGCTACTTTCTTGATGAAAGCTATGTTGTGCAATTCGATCGATGCCAACATACATCACATGCAGATCAAAACAAATTTCGCGCTGGAGAATTCTCATTTCGAAATGGAGGCTTTATTCAGAACGAGGATGCGTTTTTTTGTTGAGCCGACAATATCAAAGGGAAAGCGGGAAATAGACAAATATTCTAAAACGGTAAATATAAACCAGAGAAAGTCAGGTTCGTTGTTCGTTTTGCTGTCACGTTCCCTGGTAACATGTTGAAAAGTAACTTCTGCTATCACTCGGCTGGGGATGTACTCTCCATACAGAGCGCCATTTTCTCCTTCAGACTCGTTCTCACTCACAGGAAATGACGTCACCAGCGGAGTGAATGTAGTTGAATCTTCAGCGATTGCCAAAAAGTCGATATTCCAGCTTTACATTTAATGATTACAGTTCTTCAAGGAAAGTTCCAAAATCTTTCAGTACGCAATGGTGATAAACTGTCAATTGTGACTATATGGCAGTGGTGCATAAGATGAACTATTTTTGTACCCCCGACCTTAATCGACCGAAACACGAGAAGCCGATGTACGATTCCAGGAGGGAGTCAACCAGTGTTTGATTTAGGAACGTAGGTCATGGATTGTAGGGTTCGTAGACGAAGTGAGAACACACAAGTAATATCTCTATACGTCTATTCAATTGTACTTTACACACAACTCACGAGAACAACGTGAAAGCATGCTTTATAGAAAGTAATGAATGACCAGGAAGAAAGTACGTTCCAGGCTACTTTACTACCTTGATGCAGCATTGATTTTTTCAATTTTTGCAGAGATAAAGTACTGTGAGAAAACCATTTTTACCCTGAAATGTCCCAAGAAGACTTAGAAGCGAAATTACTTGTTTACGAGCCTGTTAAGAAGAAGTTAAGGGATGATGCTGTATCTGCTATGTTGAAACACAAACAGGAAGTCAAAAAAATACAAAGAAGTGATCACAGAGATACGAGAGAAATCGTTTAAGTCTGCCAAAACTTAACGTATACTCTGCCAAGATTACAACGTATAAAAGTTGAAGCACATTAAGTTTAGAAATATGTGCAACTATTTACGACCATAGCTACAGTTTTGTTTTCACCTGATGATATGCTGTTCTTTCAAGGGCAGGGGAAAATTGGCGGTAATTAACCCGGTACGTCTAACACCGGATAACTCGAACTTTCATTATCTCGCACTGTTTTGGGGGTCCCAAGAACTGTCCTTAATAAGTTCGTTTGCTGGTATCAGTTTTCGGTCCCCCTAAGGATATATTTTCTCCTGGTAACTTGGAACTTTCTATTCCAAGAAATGAAATAATAGGATTAGGTACTTAAACGATTTTAAATTTCTTTTGTCTTAATTAGCCCTTCTTGTAAAATAAACATAAATGTTGCTTGTCTAAACAAGGGCAATTTAGAAGGGACTTCATTGCTAAGATTGCTTTTTTTCCAGTAACTGTTGCCCAAGTTCTTGTGTATGGATCACTGCACAAGAAGAAATTTATATTGTCTTTGCAAACGCTCTCGACTTACCTCCTTAAATATCAAACAATTGTCTCAGTGTTTTCTCATACACCACGAACTTGTCCATCTGACTATCAGTCTCCAGTAAAACTTCCAACCTTTCGATACGTTCTGTTCTTCGTGTGTCTTCTTATATGATGTCCCTTGATAAACGTTACCAGTTCCAAAGTTTTGATAAAAGATGATCGGCAGTTCATCTTGCAAGCAAATTATTTCCATTGTCATCTTGAATTCGACTACCAATGAATAACATGCAAACATGTAGCTGTGAATTCTTTCTTCTCTTAAGAAAATCATGGTGTGGAATGGTAGAAAGGCAGTTTATCTCTTCAAAAATTAGAATCTGTGGAAAATTTGAATTTCTTTACTTGATGTTTCTTTGGATGGAATTTTTGTATTTCAAGTCTGTATGATGACGACTATTGCTAGCCATCAAAGAAAAGTGCAATGTATTAAATGAAGTAGACGGCGGCATGACGACGTCACAAGTTGCTGCAACGCACGGTATAACAAAGAATGCTTTATCTGTTTGCCTTAAAAATAGGGATAATATTTTCAAAGCCGTTAAGGAAGGATGCAACACAAAACATCAGCAATTAAGACAGGGGACCTATGAAAACTTGGACCAAGGAATGTTTAAATGGTTCCTAATTCATAGGAACAGAAATGTTGCTGTTAGTGTTTAAGACATAAAAAAACCAATGAATTGGCCAAGAAAATGAAAATTAAAAATTTCCAAGCCTTCGATTGTTGGCTAGGTAGCCGGAAGAAATAATACAATGTGTCATTTAAAACAGTTTTTGATAAAGGGAATGCATGTAACGATGAAATGGTCGTTCCTTGGGAAGAAACTACGCTATGAACAATCTTGTCCAAGTATGAGTTTAAACAGATCTACAATACTGACGAATTCGGCTTGTTTTATCGTTATCAACCACAAAGTCCCCACATATGAAGAATGACAATTGTGTTGGTTGTAAACACAATGGTTAGCAGCAGCTCATGCCATCCGGGGGATACAACTCATGTTTGTGATTTGCAAGTCTAAAAAGCTTCGATACTTCAAACATGTTCCACACTTGCCCTGTTGGTACCGTAGCAAGAAGAAACTTTGGATAGACCGAGTATTATTCCAAGAAAGGATCGTGAAGTTGATAGTCACTTTACCATAGAAGGGCGAAAAAGTTCTCTATTGCTTGACAGTTGCCCATTCCTTGCATCCATCCATTTATCAACTCATATCCATTGTATTACTATTTCTGCCTCCCAATACCACCTCAATTTTGTTTCTTAAGTTGAGGTTGTCAACTCCATGACTCATGTGAACAAGAAATTTACAAATTCACGGAGGCGAGACGTACATCAAACCTCTCATGTGAAAAGGGTATCACAGCAATAGTTTTAAAGGCCGTTGGGCTTTCTGCTAAATTCCACATCTAAGGCAACGATCATATGATCTGAACCTCTCATTCTTTTCAAATGTCGGCAAAATATCATGCCAAGGAAGCTCTGCAAAACAATGCAGGGTCGGAATTTCTTGTCTTCAGACACGTGATGACTTAATGACAAAGTTACTGTCTTCAA
Organism: Carybdea cf. marsupialis auct. non (Linnaeus, 1758); assembly: GCA_010016065.2. Taxonomy (NCBI): domain Eukaryota; kingdom Metazoa; phylum Cnidaria; class Cubozoa; order Carybdeida; family Carybdeidae; genus Carybdea; species Carybdea cf. marsupialis auct. non (Linnaeus, 1758). Next base: position 3,587 of record JAAAKL020007213.1, on the reverse strand, counting down.
ACATATCTATGGCTACATACATTTTTGTTATAATCTGTAACTTTATCAAACTTCTACTGGTGTTTTATAACCCTGTTTTATTTAGTATTTTAAAGATTTGAGCTTATTGTACCTATGTAATAGTTACAGTTATGAACGTAAAACATAGTTAAATGATCTATTTAGTGGAAAATATGGTTTAATTCATTGAAAATGGAAACGGAGGCATATGGGCTTAGGGACATTTAAATTGAGCCGCGTCTTTTTAGTTGAAAATGGGTGTGATGATTGATAATTCATATGATACCCTTCGAAACAGAAAGGTATTTAGAGCTTGGAATTAAGGAGAGAACTTTGAGACATAGGGAAACAGGACCATAAGGACTGTTAAATGGTAAAATATGGCAAATGTTAAATGGCAAAATCAAGGTATCTTTTAGTTATGTTACTAGAACGAAACAACATTTTATGACCATTATCATGTTTACTAGCTGAGGAGATCCTTAAGTTGCTCCGAAAGATAATTACGTATGATCCTATTGGACCATGTATGTTCATATTTGACAGATGATGATTTATCATCGGATAGATGCAGAATGTTCGTGGAGATACCTTCGTGAGTATCCTGTGATCATTATCTAATCCTTTATGCTATGTGGTATATGCTGTCCTTCGAGTATTTCCTTTACATTGGCTTATCACGACTTGCAACTTATGCGACATCAACATTTATCCAAGTAACTGTCATGCGGAGGGAAAGTGATGACGTCACAAATCAAAGTTTTGGAAATAGAAGGATTTGACTCCAGATATCTAAAGGCAACCCTAGAACAGACTGTTTTGCAAAATACGAGACCTGTAGTGTATACAGTATATAAACTAGTGGCGTTTGAATTTCAAATATCTCTGATCTGCTGATATTCCTTGGTTAGGAACCAGCATCAAATAATGTTTTGTCAGAGATTTAAAACTTTGAAAGCTAATATCTCTCGGTGCTCGGAATGGGCATAACTCTCAGTTTTGGCCATGGACGTCCTTACCAACAGGGCAACATGAAAACTGAGTATTTTTTTGTACATGGAGCCCTTTTGACGCAAGAGGATTCGCAGAGAATCTATCTACCATAGTCATCACAGGAACCTGCTAAAGATAAGAAGGTTCACAGTACGGTTGCGTTGATTGCATTGATATAACTTGCATGTGTTATTGAAGACAAAGCAAATCTATAAAACTTGTATACCGTATTTTCTCTAATTATAGACCCGTCTATAATTAATTGAGGGCACCAAAGGGGGGTCTATAATTAGAGGGGGTCTTTAATTTTCAGAAAAAAGTTTTGCAAAAAGAGCAGATGGAGTTTCAAGAAAAACTACGAAAGTACGTTTATACTTTTCATCATTACATTTGTAGTTTACACTAATGCCTTTTCATCACTAAATTGCAGCCAAAACGAAAAACCGTTTGCATACATTCAGTGGAAATTCAACAGACCTCGATATCTGAGTCGGAATCATTGTCAATACGTAAATGTTCAGGAGCACACATTTCGCGTTCCGTTTCTGTGGTTAAAAATGGGTCTCCAAGAAAAGGTTCGTTCAGAATGCCGAGTTGCTCCTTGAGGCGTTGCGCACCTTTTCGCACAGTTGATTTTCCTGAAAATTTCCTCCGTCTTCAGAGGACATCACGTTTATCGAGGAATATGGAATCCTACGAAGGGTCTACGTTTTGCAATGCCTAGGAGATCGCGGCCAGGAAGCTGAACTGCACGATGAAGATGCTGTGGGTGTGTAAAGAAAGAATGATTTCGTTGGACATGTGCCAATCGGAATGTCAAGAATATGTTTTATTTCTTGAATAAGCCTATTTGCAAATTCATGTCGTTTTCTCTTTGCTGTAAGAAAAATTGCCCCTGTTTTTGAAATATCTGTCGTTTTCATGTAGATATAGAAGGGGTCTGTAATTAATCGAGGGCACCAAAAAAGGGGTCTATAATTAGAGGGGGTCTATAATTACTTGAGATGATGCGAAAAGGGGGTCTATAATTAGAGGAAATACGGTATAGAAGTCTTTGAAGTATTTGTCAGCTTGTGTCATAGAGAAAGCAATAGTTAGGATAAGGCAATTAGGTGTAGATGAGGCAGAGCTTATATGCTGTAGGGTGTCTAAGTGCCCATACATCATATACAAACCCTATTTTACCCCAAGATGGTACTTAATGAACATTTTATTACATATGTAGGATATTCAAAAAGTTTTTTGGGCGGTGCAAAACAATTAAACTGCACGAAACAGCGAAAACATTTTAATACTGGTAAGTTGTTTTCGTCTGACACTCCTCAAAATTTTAAATCGTCGGAACTGAGATTGAGAAGAAATCAATATAGCAGTCGGACGTCTAACTGGTTACTTTCAAACACAGTTTGGTTTAAGTCTTATTGATTTCTTCTCAATTCGAATTCTGACGATTTTGTAATGCGAGGAGTGTCAGATGAAGGTGCTTTTCAGGACAAAAGTGTTTTCGCTGTTTCGTGCAGTTTTTGCACAGGATAGGTATCCAGTAAGCCCGCGTGGGTAGCAGAAGATTGGAATCGCATTATTGCTGGATGTTCGTTTTCTTCCATTATATCCTTGTTCACTGGTTCTATGACCATACTATGTGATAAAATTTGTGATAACATGTGATGACGTGGGCCCATAAACTGTTAAAATGAGCAGTAAACCCATAGATTCAGAATAGACTCATACTCGTTTTGTGACAACTTGAAAAGTATTATATCAAGCAGCATGAAGATTTAAATTAATCTTTACACAGCCAAACGAAAGCAACAATTACAAAATGCAGTAACTTCCTATTGATGATGTGTATGATAAGTTCATACATTATCATAATAAATTCCACATTATGACGGAGGTTTCAGGGCTCAACTCACTCCTATATTATAGTCCTAGTCTGTAATCAGATCTGTTTGTTCAGCGTGCACACAATTTGAAGCAAAGAGAAAGAAGTTGTATCTTTTATATTCGTTTTTTGGTATGCACAACAATGTACAGTCAATGAAGTTTGGCTGTACATCAAGAGGTTTCTGGCGCACTCTATTGTTTCAGTCTGGAAATTGGACTCAGGACTGTTGAGAGAATAAGAGCAGCTTCTTTGGTACTATTATCCAGGGTCATGTTGTTTTTTGATGTATTTCCAATAGCAATATCATGCAGAGTGTCACTCACGCGGCAACAGCCCTTTCATCAAACCTATGCATATGAAAGGATCTCATTTTTGAGATCACAAAGTATGGAAAAATGACAAGCTGTCACAGAGTCTTGGTTCTATAGAAGAATGCTACGCATACCGTGGACAGAGCTTGTGTCCAATAAGGTAGTGTTTACCAGGTAGGAACCAAAAGAAAACTACTCCTTGATATCAGGGAGCAACAGATGGAGTTCTCAGGGCACGTTATAAGAAAGCATCAACTCGAGGCCTTGTCAGTTGCTGGAAAGATTGAAGGTAAAAGAAGCAGAGGATGACAACAGAAGCCCTATTTGAAGAGCATGTCCTTATGGATGGATGTTCCTTGCCGTATAATTTTGCGCAAGTCTAAAGCCAGAGGGAG
>JAAAKL020007212.1:0-16904 GCA_010016065.2 Carybdea cf. marsupialis auct. non (Linnaeus, 1758) | reverse complement strand
TTCATCAGAAACCTCTTTAAACCCTTTTCAATCTCTTCCACTATCCTTTCTTTTCGTATAAGTCCTTTAGTCACTTGCTTGCTTGCGATGAAACCCATTTCTTCTCTATGCGTTGATATAAAGTACGATATTCTAACTTTGGTTTCATCAGAAACCTCTTTAAACCCTTTTCAATCTCTTCCACTATCCTTTCTTTTCGTATAAGTCCTTTAGTCACTTGATTGCTTGCAATGAAACCCATTTCTTCTCTATGCGTTGACATAAAGTACGATATTCTAATTTTGGTTTCATCAGAAACCTCTTTAAACCCTTTTCAATCTCTTCCACTATCCTTTCTTTTCGTATAAGTCCTTTAGTCACTTGATTGCTTGCAATGAAACCTATTCTTTCTCTCTTCAATAACACATCAACTTCCTCAATATCATCCTTCTATAATTTAAATACATTCATAGCACATCCTGCAACCAGGATCGCTCTGGTGTTTATTCCTTTAATCGAATTATATTATACAAATTCATTTTCAACAGAGACGTAGTACGCTTCTTTTATTCCTTCTCCTTCTTTCCATTACTTTCTTCACATATATTTTATCTCCTTTTTAACTCATTTTGTACAGGGTCCAGTGCTTTCTTTCTTTCCTCGAGAACTTCAACGCCTTCTCCTTTAAGACTTTTCCTTCGCTAAACACTACCTCTGCATATTTCTTGACGCCATACAACGCCCCCGTATTCATACAGGCCTTCACTTTCAATTTTTTATGGTTTTCCTGATAAACCATTAAGACGACCAATAGATAAAACTATGAGATTTAGTCTCTCTTCTGGTTGACTCATTTTGCAACCTCCTGTTTCCTGAAGCAACAGGGCAATTGGAAATGTAGGAACCCTTTCAAAATTCTAATCCACCGAATGGCTTTAACTTCTCCACTATCATGTACTTCCAATCTTGTCTTCCATCCTTTCAGAGTTGTTCGCAGCACGCTCAACACTGTATACGATATGCCCATCCACAAAAACACCTTTTTCATCCAACCGTGTTCGACCATGTCATACGCCTTTTGATAATCATAATATGCGACGACAAAATTCTCTTTCTTGCTCGCACCTCGCCCATAATAGCCATGTCCACCAAAAACTGATCAACAGTAAAATACACTCCTGGGCATGTACCTAGTCGATTCCTGTCCTAAACATTATTTCTGTCTGTATGCTCATTCATGTAAGTGGCAATCATTGCAGTAAGGGTCTTTTCGATAATAGTTATCGGTCTATAATCCTTCCATTACTTAGCTTCTGTGATTTAGGCAAAAGAATCGTTTTACCATGTGCAACCGATTGTGGTATTCTTTCTGGTTAATCTATTTACCTATTCATACTCCTCACAAGTGCGTACCATGTTCCTTTAATTCCAGCAACAATTTCGGAAAACATATATTCCACGGACTAACCAGTACTTCTTTACATTTACATCAAATTCCGTTACATTAGTAACTTTTCTTTTGATCTTTTTGGGTATTAATTCCATCCACTTTCAATAACGTGTTTTGGTATTGTTGTCCCATATGTCTGCTCAAATTCAGCATACGTTTCCATTCCTCGCACATTCCCCATTCTCTCCTTAAATTTCTATAGAATTTCCCTTCATCTTCACTAAAAATGTTATTGCTCTGAATTTTATCACTTCTTGCTTTTACCTTAGCTAATTTAAATTTTCTGTCCCGTAACTCCTCTGGCCATTTTCTTTGACAGTCAGCAGCTGCTTTTTTTAGAATTAGTGGACTCTTTGCTCTCTTTTTTAACTTCTCAAGTATCTTCTCCTTTTCCGTAGCTCTCCTTTGAAGTTGTCTATTATGTATTTTATTTGATACTCTTAATATCAATTGCATAATCTCTTTCAGTTCCCTCTCCATTTTTCTTGTCCTCCTATTGCCATCTTTCTTTTATCATTTACTCACATTTCCTCTCTTAATTCCAAGTCGTTCTCCCATTGCCCTAGCCATTGTATGTGTTACATCAACAATAGTGGGTATGTCATCTAAACCCCTTAAGAAGTTTTCTAATAACTTATTACCGTTTTCTAATTCTTTGCTTTTATCCTTATCTTTACCTTGATCAAACATTCTCTCATTTCTATCCTTTCTCCTGTCGTTGTTTACAATTTTGCCATGCTTTTATTAAACCTCATTATCACTTCCTTTATTTCATCATTACAGTTTTCAACTAAATTATATCTCCGTTCTTCATTATTAGGATTTCTATTTCTTTCATCACCATTTTCACTCGTTTCACTTCCACTTTCTCTGATTTAATGTTGACCAATCTGTTTGGGGTCTTGTATTTTACTTGATTGCCCCCCTCTGTAAATGTACTCTGTTGGTTACATGTGTAATGAGATCTGACAAGTGGTCAGCAGTTTAATATTCTTATTTCCCGCCAATCATGTTCAATCCATGAGTTGGAGATTTATGCTTATTAAAACCCTACGTGCAGGTCAATTATCTTGTCTTTTCTCAATGTACTCTCATCACAAACTATCTAATCTCATTACACAATTATTATTATCATCATTATTACATTATTACATATATCATAATCAGCAACAAATATAACCATTGTAGCAAGTATCCTGCTATGTAATCATATAAAGGGAAATGCAATTATCATTCATGCATATAAAGTCCATTGTGACCTTTTCTGTGAAGGACAAGTCCGCTTGTATCACACAACCACTCTCCATCTGTTCCTGTCATCTAACGTATCTATGGTGAGATGGCAGCCACACAGGTCCTTTATGATGATTTCACTCCATGCTTTTTAGGTCTTCCTTAGTAACTCCTACCTTCTATTGTGATCTATTGACAATTTGTTGATCCAGACATTACTTCTGTAAACATGCCCTACCCAGTATTACTTGCTCTGTTTCTCCAATTTTTCTCTTATCACAATTTGAACATCAAGCTTAAAGAAATCTGACTCAGAAAAGTAGGCAGTTAAGTGGTCAGGGTTAATCTTGATCAGGACAGTTTTGTAGAAGTTTTGATTCACACCTTGCAACTGCTTCAAAAACATGAAAAAAATTGTGCCATCAATATGACTCACTCTCTAAAATTGCAACCACTTATTGGCCGAGGTCATGGGCAGATTGGGCTAGAAGGACACAGTAATAAACAAGACAAGGAGACGAGCACTGCAATGGCCAGCACCAGTTGGAGAATTGAAGAGAAAGAGGGTGAAAAGAAGAATGGTCTGGTGTTTAAAGTGGAAGGCAGAAAAGAAATGGAAGGCCAAAATAAGATTGCAAGATGCAACTCTGAAGGAGTATAGGTGTGCTGGTCTCCCAACAAGGTTATGCTTACCAGTCACCAGATATACTGGTGATGATAATACCCATGATGATGATACTGATGATGATGACAATGATGACAATGATAATGATGATAATGATGATGATGATGATGATGATGGCAATGATGATGATGATAATGATGATGATGATGATGATGAAGACAATAATGACTACCCTGTAACCTCATCATAAGTAAATGCAAGTTGCGATACAAAGTGCCAAAAATCAATAACTGGCCATTGTATGTTTTAAGTATGAATTAATCAAATGAAATCAACAAACAGGTGCTATTTGCATCAAAACCTGATACAGGTAGAGTTGTGTGGAAAATCTGCTCACAAAAGCAGTGGCCACTATGTACAATAAGTAAATGAAACACAACATAGCGTAGAAATCATGCAGTGGGCAATTGTATATACCATCGAATAAATACAGAGAAACATAAACATTGAAGAACTTTAAGACACTAGCAGATAAACTACTGTAGGAAAACAAATAAACTACCTCCATCTCCATCTACAAATATACTTAACTATTGTAACAACTAACCAGATCATCAAGGAAATCTTAGACAAATGTATAAAATAACTAGCAGACTTACTTCATGAGTTATTTTTGGCATTCTCAGTAGGATGTCTCCAAAGAAAGCAATATTTTCAAACACCAATCCAAGAGCTACAAAAAATTGATAATAGATTCAATCTCAATTAAAAAAGATATATATTGAATCAAAATGTCCATTCTTCTCAGATGGGAGGCGAGATGTCATGATATACTATTGGCAAATTGTATTATCCAAGTGGAGCCAGCTGTCAGTGTATTAAATCAGTAGTGACATACCATTGGAACATAGTTAACGAGCATACTGTGATTGTGTTTGACCAGTGCTGCTCTATGGTTTAGCAACATTGAAGTATGACCTAAAAACTGGAAGAGATTATGGTAGTCTGAGACAGAAGAATGCTGAGACACATGGCTGGAGTGGCATTGGAAGATCAGAAAAGGAGCGAGGAAGTTGTATTAAGGTGAGTAGAATTGTAATAAAGGGAGGAGCAAATAATAAGAAGATATAGGCAGCATGGACAAACCTAGAGGAGAGATGGAAGCCCTTGTAAAGATAAGTAGGTTGGAAGTAGAAGGGAGACAGTGAGAGATACTGATGCCAACTTGGTCAAGGGTAGTGCAGAAAGACATAATGGAATTTGGACTGGCAGAGGGTGATGTCCTGGCAGAGGAAGATGGAAGAATCTACCAAACTATTAAACCCCACAAAGTTGGGAAAGAATATGATAAAAGAGAGAAAGGAAAGTAAATTAAATAGTCCTATTAACCAATAGTAAATTGCACAAAAGCATCATTAGTAATTGTTCAGTTCATAACTATGTAGCTGCTTGTTCTGTGTCCAAATCATGTTTTTTGCACATCAGAAAATGAGCAAGTTCATTTAATGAGCTACAAAGGCAAAAATTTACTGTTTTACAGAATCATTATACAGATATAAGATAGTAACAATGCAACCCTTTATACATACCTTCTTGTTCTTCTCTTTTTTCTGGAAACTCACTTCCTGGAATATATCCTAACTGCACTGCCTTCACTTTGGCATCTGCTAACATCTAATGTCAAAAAGCATCACGTGTAGGCTATTACAAGTTACACTTGCCAATACTTTGCTTCTCTGATAGTGTATTTAAAATGGAAAGACTACTAATATTATAAGTCCAAATTAAGCGTTGGTAGTGAGGTTATGGGCTGGACTAATAGTAGAGCCCCTGTGTGTTGTCATTGAAATGCCTCACACGAGGAAGGATGACTGTACATAATGAGCAACAGATAAACATATCAAAAGGGTTCATGTGATCACTTTTGGAATGACACTAGTCCTATTATTTACTTTAAAAGTACCTAACTAACCCTGCACAAATGAACCCTCTTAATATCTGGAACAAAAACTCAATACCTAGAACAACTCCTAAAATAACTTTGGAGAATTGGTGTTCCAACACCCTTTTTGAAAACCTAAGTCTTAAATCTACCACCCAATAGTTTGCGGATTTGAATCTAATGTCACATAAGCAATGCAAATGTGAAATTGTTACATTGGCCCAACCCTTATACCCACATTTTACAGCTATGTACAATATATAATCTTAGATATTGATACTGAAACTATTATTGGGAGAAAAGTATTGAGAGTGCCAAATATATTATTAAGCAGCATACTTTGAAAAGGCAATATTGAGCACTGAAGTATCGACAAGTAATAGTTAAAGTACCAGTATTTATCATGGACTCTTGCATTTAAAAGATCAGTGGGAATCACATATGGAAGATGGGGCAGTAAATTGACCCATATTTGTTAGCCCACTCAACAATCTGTGATTTCAAGTCTTCTATATATAAATATATATTTAAAATAACTTACTGCAAACAGTTTCTTTAAAACAATTTCAACAATGGAGTACTGTTTTTCATAGCCTGGCAAGGCAAGCATCCTTTTAACTGCATTTAGCTGTTCTGTCCTTTTTAATTCAAAACCAGCTTTATCTGAAATTTCTGTTAAGGGTAGTATTGTAATAAGTGATATAAACTGCTATGCTGTAACAACACAATATCAAAACTATCTCACTTTTGTTGAGAGTTTAAAAACAATTTTATAAAAGTAACATGCATACTAAAATATCCTTCCTCTGATGTGAGTCCATGTGTGATACATTTGATCCTGTTAGTATGCTGGTATGACTTACTTCATAAATGATCCATCACCTACGAAGAGGTCTAGTAAGTGACCTGACATTCCTTGCTTAAAGCCTCTATTTATGGAAGATTCCAAGTTTCTACAGCATGTATGGGCATAATTAGATTGGACCACCTCCTAAGAGATTAAAGTCAAACTGTTCTTTAACTCTCACTATTTGCTTCCTTCTTTACAAGATGTTAAAAGGTGTGTTATATTGGTGTGTTACCTAACATACAAGATGTTTCTTCTGTTCAATTCAATGCATTAGGAGCATATTCACATCTTTTTTTGTGGTAAAATCTTAAAACACTTTTGCGACAGGCAAAGCAAAGGAATGTAACCCCGTCAATATTCCAATTATCTTCCCTATACACCTAAGATAAACTTTCTTGTATTAAATGCCTTTGACTTGTGGGTGAAATTCTGTTTACACCTTGACTTACCAAATGTGGAAACATTTTAATAGAGGTATCTTCACATCTGGTATGTTTAAGAACTTTGCAAGACCTAAAAGCATAGTTCGTGTCTCCAGGATGGGCAAAGCAAATAGAACTCCCTGACAGTCCCCCTTCACCAACAAACAAAGATCCCTGCTTTTCTGCTACTTCAGTAGATTGAAGAATTTTCCATCAAATCTGAAACCAAACCCTAGAATGCATAAATGGGTCCCTTCAAATGTGTCCATAACAGAAAGTTTAAGCCAGCATATATATGCAGTTGCAGTTGGGCGAATTATTTTCACATATGGGCTAAAAATGCAACATGTTAACACCTCTAAGCCATTTAAAGAATCCTGTCCCTAATGTATGCAATACCACTAGTGTATGACTTTACGGAAGGTATGTGGACACACATTTGACTTAAACTGTTTATAGCCCTGGCAACACCAAAAGTAGGTTCTATACATAAACAACAGGCTTAGCTTTGTTTTAGGTAGTGGATCTTAAGTACTTATTACCCATGTAATTGGTAAGATTATTTATTTAATTAGCGTGTACCGTATTATCCAGAAACTTGACACCAGTTGAATAAACAGGTCTAGCAGGATAGTAAATAGCTTTTGGACTAGAAACGTACGTGAAACTCAACATGGCCAATCGCCAGTTCAGTGAGATCATGGGCATCATAAGACAAATGAAAGAGTCAAACCGTAGCGTAGTCTCCGACGACTGATATTGGTGGGAGATATACTTTGCCTGCCGAAAACAAATAGATAGTAAACGTTGCATATATGATTGCCATAACACGAAGGAATTCATCTCGAGTCCTTGGCATGCATGTATTTGTATGCATGTATTTGTAAATCGAGAGAAGAGCTTACATTGTCATAGATTAAAACAAATTCAAGCCCCCGTAAAGTCATTGGAATACTAACTCTTCAAAAGGATACAGATATCTTTGGCCGTTAACGTGTGTTTTGAAAATCCTTTACCACTTTTCCCTGCTTCAGTCCGTGGCTGAATTTGCGTGCTCCAAGATATCGTTATAAGAAAAATCAAGTAAATAGAAGCAGTTTGTTTACACATCATGTTCTCCACTTAAATTTCGGAAAACCGTCTCTATAATAAAAATGTTTCAAAACAAACCAATTGCATATAATCGTCGCGGTTGTCTGTATTGATAGCAAATACCTTTCAAATCTGTTTATGTAAGTTTTGTCGTAATACCAGATCGTATACAAATTTGCGTGATCACTCACTGAATTTGTTAAATACTTCCCAAAAGTTATCCTTGAACTAGTCGCAAATTTGACTTCACCTTATGAGAGATGCTGGAAGCTGCCAGCGAAGGTCACATCCTCATAAATAGACAATACATGACGACGGGCACTGGTTTAGGGCTCAGTTAAGTTGTGTTTCCAACACGTGTTGTAATGGTTAACATGCACGTTGTTTTCTCATGTATGAAGCACGAAATTTCTCCCGTTTAAACCGTAAAGGCCGTGGCGGTTTGGTGGGGGCGGGGTCTTAGGCCGAAAAGTTTGCAAGGCCCTATGACGTCATGCATTGTAAGACAATTCTGACATCATCGTCCTTCGAAAGTTCCGGAGATACTGTATTCCCTCCAGTGGGTACACTTTCAACTTTTTACTTGCTCTCACCAAAGTAATATGGGCAGTTAATCCCATACTATTTTCTTAGCATTTAAGCGCGGGCCCCTTTAAAGTGCGGAGACTCGGGTCATGAACCTATAACTCCCCTAAAACCACCACTGCGTAAGGGAACTAAAATTTAAGATAACCACGGTCACAGAGTTAATATCTGTAGCTGTAGCTGTAAGTCTTAACGTGCCATTTATTCGGGATGTTTTGCCGCTGCAGAAATCCAGACAAGGAACCTCACTACGTCCATCGAGGTTCTCACCACCCTACGTCGGGTTTGACCCAGACTATATTCTAGAACAGTGGCGTATCGAAAAAAATTATTAGGGAGAGGGAAAGGGCAAGCGTGGGTGATGACGTCAACTTACTAATCATATAGATACATAGGTAGGTTGGATAACGGTCGCTCCGGTTTAAAAATGGCGGAAGCTAAAATTTTTAACGAAAAACTTTAATGAACAAACTACTTGTTTCACATAAACAAACATGTGGTGACTGCCTATTCGCCTGAGGATCTTAAGGACGTGAAACTCGGAGAAGCAAATCCCCAGTTTTATACAGTCAGCGACTCTTCTCTCCTTTGGATTGTGTGTGTATTAATGCATGTACGTATATATGTATATGTATATGTATGTATGTATGTATGTATGTAGGGGGACGAAGAAGGAGAAAGTAGAAAAGAAGGAGGAAAAGAAGAGATAAAAGGAAAGAAGAAGAAGAAGAAGCACTCAGATATCTCAGGTAAAAAGGAAAGCATTCGGTATACATTGGCTTGTTTAGTATTGAAACTTTTAGGAACGCTTCAGTAGTCATACCAACTCATTCAACAATGTAAAACTCATCATAGAGACTAAGCTATCATAGTACATTCGAGATTTAAAAGAGCATTACAGTAATTTATTGTAATGTGGAGTATCATCAAATACGCTAAACCGTACAATGAAGGCAGTCGAAAATGAAAATTAAATGATCATCATATTATTCTATCATTACATTAAAGTATGAACTTTAAGTGCTTTCGAGATGTCAAGTTACAAGGTCTTTGATAACTGGTGAAACAAAGCCTGAACTTATTGTAAGAGTGTTTGTCCTAGGTGTTGGTTTGATGTTTGTATAGATGATCATATTTCGTGTTTACACGTATCAACATGGGCGCAGATCGCTGTAAGAATGTGGAGGGACTAAAAGTGGGCAATTGGACATTTCTAGGCTCAAAAAAGGGGGGAAGCAGTTTTTATTCCCCCATCCTGAAAAGTGCGAGGGAAGAGTCCCGTGTGCCCCCTAGAATCCACTGCCATGCTTATCAACATCGCAAGTTGTAAATCTCTTGCACATTTTTTTGCTACCGTTTGTCTCATCGTAGAACGGATGCAAAGTTCTGCAAGCATCTATTCTAAATTCTAATTTCAATGAACTATTACCTTTATAAAACTATTATTGTATTACCCCACGGTTGTCAGAAGTATAAAGGTTTACAGATTTTTACAATTGATACAACATCGCCCCTAGAATGTTGACAATGCAACCCAAATGACTTTAGCTCCTACGATTTGTGTATCATGGGCATGAGTTGTACATATAGGAACGAGATCTAAAGGATATGTAGGAGATAGCACGACAAACCTGCCACTCGTTACAAAGTTGGAAATGTATAGGTTTAGCACCATGGTCGGCTACAGATCACCTACTTTCAGTCATGTTACTCTACCGCCAACAGTAGTAGCCTTCTGTATAAGGACTTGGAGCTTGTTTCCGAAATGCAGACATTGGGGGTTTTTTGTTGACAATATATACAATGGTACAAAGCACCACTTTCTAATTTATGATGTGTTAGTTGATAGATACTAACGTAATTTAAGTAATTTTTCGTAGCCACTGTAGTCTAAAGAGCGTCATTGATCGTGAAATCAAGGTAACTGCTGATTTGGATCAACCAACTTGCTTTCGAACAATAAGATATCTAGAATCTACCGTGCATTCTCTAATATCGTGGCCCCGTATTTCTTAGAAAAACCTCTCTGTGGGAGAAAAAGCAGGGAGAGCAGGATGTGAAGGTGTTATAACATAGCATTGTGATTATATATACATACATTATGAAGGAAAAGACTTCCTAAAGTCATTTAATACCCATTTTTATCATTTAAAACAAAAGGCTACATCAGCCTGTCTTAATTTTATAATTTTTTCTATTTCTATTTACTATATTAAATGTGTATATGAACCGCCGTGGTCTATTGGTTAAGAAATCGGACTCACATGCCAGAGATTGTGGCTTCGAATCCTGCCTAGCCTGATATAAAGACTATCGGTTTGGAAAGGCAACGGGAGACCACCCCTGTAAATGTGCTCTCTCCCCAGGACATTGCTCACTCTGGCTGGGAAATAGCCTACGCATGAAATCGAGTATGCCACACAAAAAATACACATATATCACTACGTATTTTTTATATCATATCTGTGTGCTTGTTTGCGTGGATGGGTTTTTAATATTATATCGATGGTTTTCTATTTATAATTATTGCAGAAATTATTGACCTTGGGTTTCCTCAACCATTTTCTGTTTGCTGAAGTAAATTGCCGATTTACATATTTGGAGTACTATTACACAACGTGTCAAAGTGAAATTACCCCAAATAAGCCGAAACCAAGAAATTTAATCTACTGACTTAAACATTACGTTATTACAAGAATCGATATCATTTGTTATGGGTTGTTAGATTAAGAAGACATCGACTGGGTCAGATTCATTAACTGTGACTTTAACAGTATCGTTTGAGACTACATTTCCTCATATAGGTTCTGCAGATTAGATCGCCCCTTTCACGAAAGCGCTCACCCTAATGCGGCATTTGTTAAAAGTCACCTCTGATATTATAGTTTATGGCTCCTTTGAAGTTAGAACAATCTAAAAAGTAGGTTATGTTGCACCGCCTACAGGGCATGTTTTCGTCGAGTTGAAACAGTAGTAGCCAGTCACTTAATCAGATACCGTTCCATTGTCATAAAACGATGTCAATCGACGATCTCTCATCGTACCTCCTGATAATCGACTTTCCCTACATGAACAAATAACTTAGATCGCATGGCTTTTAAATTTGCAACTATGCCAGTGACAGTAATACTCCACTTAAAAAATACATTTATTTCTACTATTTGGAGGGGGGGGGGGTCTTACATTCAGATGTTTCCCTTAATTGATACTTTGCTGATCTGAAAGATTACGATCGAAATTCATATCACTGGTATTTTTTGCGATAATTTTGGCATCTTTTGTCTCTATGTTCAGTTTTGACGTTATTTTCGTATGGTACTATACGGTAGCAATAGCAATAGATATAGCAATAAAATCCACGGTTATCTGCTTGTGCAAGCTTTCGAGAATTTGTTCTCTTTTTCAGGAGATATATATATATATATACATATATATATATATATATATATTATATGAAGCTAACAGCGAAACAGAAAATAAGGGTACTGGTGGTGGTGAGAATTCGGGATCGACTAGCTGGATTGTCGACTTTACAATTGCACTATTTAGTGATCAAGATCATTCTAAGAGTCGTACTAGCACGAGTAAGAAGATGCACTTGGGGCGAAATTGGACAAGAACAATTCGGTTTTAGGGAAAACTCAGGAACCACTAATGCTATTTTTACACTCAGAATGCTCTATGAAAGAACGGTAGGATTCCAACGAGACCTATACCTTTGTTTCATCGACTATACAAAAGCCTTTGACAAAGTACAACATAAAAAGATGATAGATATACTTCAATCACTGGAAATGGATGGAAAGGATATCAAGATCATAACCAACTTATACTGGGACCAAACAGCAGCAGTGAGAGCAGCAGGAATTGTCAGAAATATGTTCAAGTTGAAAAGGGTGTCAGACAGAGCTTTGTTTTATCTGCGGAGCTCTTCATTGTCTACAGTGCAAGAGTGATGCATGAAATCCAAGAAGAAAAGGGATGTGTCGTGGAAAGTCACAACATAAACAATATGAGATTTGCTGACGACGCAATCTTAATCAGCAACAGACAGAAATTTACAAGCCCTGGTAAACAAAGTCGTCACAGCCAACAAAGAAAAACGTCAATATAAAGAAAACTGAGTGCATGGTCATCTGCAAGAAAAGACAAACTCCACGCTGCATTGTAAGCATCGAACAAGAAACAATCAAGCAGGTTTCAGAATTCAAGTATTTGGGCACCACCATCACGGAACACGGGAGATCTAACAGGGACGTTAAACCAAGGATTGGAATGGCAACGGAGGCATTTCCCCGACTCTAAGAACTCATTACCAACACCAAAATGAGCTTATCCACTAGAAAGAGGCTGATTGATGTCTTTGTTCTCCCCATTCTGTTGTATGGTTGTGAATGTTGGACGTTGACTGCCCAGCTAAAGAAACGACTGGAGACTACGGAGATTTGACTTCACCGGCGAATGCTAAAGATTAGCTGGACCAAGCATGTCACAAATGAAGAAATACTCAGTAGGGCACAGGCAGAGAGAAGGCTGATTATGAGCATAACCAAGAGACAGCAGACGTTTCTAGGGCACATTATCAGGAAAGATAGTTTAGAGAACTTGATACTTACAGGAAAGAGAGAGACAGAGGAAGACAAAGGATGACATTCATGAAAGCTTTGAGCAATCTGGTCAACATCGGTGTAGGGAAATTGCTCCAACTAGCAAGGGACAGGAGGCATTGGAAAATCATGGTCGCCGACGTCCTCAAAGGATACGGCACCTGAGAAGAAGAAGATCTTAGAGGAATTTGTGTAAATTCTGTCAATCTATTTTATGGCAAAAATATGGAGATTTAAATGCAGAAAAACATTAAAATGCTTATAAGCATATATTTGCGATGGTAAATATCTTCGGGCCTTCAAATCCTGCGGGTCCGTGCAGAGCCTGGTCCTTGGGGTACGTACACCTCCACAACCCCTCTATCGATATTCCTGCAATGGGTTACTGTTTCGTTTTCCATGAAGAAAGTGGAGAAATCTTCTCAATTTGGATAATATTGAGAACAACTAAACTCTTCCTTTCTCTGTCTGGTCTCTTGCAAGGTTTCGTCTCATGCAGACATCGAAATTCGAGGCCTTGGTTTATAAATTGAAACTACTACTAACTGTTCTGACAGAATAACCCGAGTTTCATCTATTAGATTCTTGTATTAAAACTAAACCTAACGAGCAAGAACTCTACAAGTATTCGACTCCGCTTATAGTCATCCTTATTCGATGCTTCAGCTTACTAAGCTCCTACGGCAAAAAACTGATTATAACAGCATAACTATTGATGCTACGTTACGCGTCTGTTGACACCAAACCATTTCTCAAACTATCTTCAGATGAATCATTTTGCTTGAATTTGACATTTGATATATCCACAACTGAAGATATCAATCGGATCCTATTCTTACTCTAAGTACATTTTCATTCAATTCCAACTCCACTGTAAACTGTCATACCTAGTGAGCTATCCTCCCACTCAGAACTTTCAAGAATTTATGCGTGTTTAGTAACCATTGTGTTACTCTCAAATTCTTCTTTTGGTCCCTTTCCTCTCCCTGCACATACACACTTTAAGTGGTACATAATTGCATCTAAATATATTTCTCTATCTTTCCGAATAACCCTTTTCTGAAATTCTATTTAATTTTTTTCTTCTTCTTCCTCCTCTTCTTACAGTGCCATGTCAAATGATGATGTTGATGGTTACGTTGTTTCACTCTTTTCTGTCTTACGTCGATAGTAATGGCTTCTCCACAGACACGCACCTTTAGGGTGTCGATACCACCAACGAAAGAGCTGTCCAACCCTATTTCTTCCACTTTTAAAACTCTAAGCAAAGGCCCTTGCGTACTCTATCACTAAAGGAAAGCTTATTAGTTATGCTTGCATTAACAAATACCCAGTACGTCCTTGCTTCCCCATAGCTACACTTGGTATTACTTCAGGAATACGTTTACAACTATTCAAAGCCTCCGGTAATGTGCCCATATTTGGGGGTGGGGGGAGGGAAGGAAATACTTTAGTACAAATATTTTCACTCAATACTGAACAGAAGAAGACTAGGTAAGCAAAGATAGACAAATATTTTGAGTAAAATGCCTCCTGGCCCCACGTATGTTTACACCTACGACCTATCTGGAAATGTTTACCGCTAGCTGCCCTTCGTTACTTTACTATCGACGAAGCCATTAATGCATGAATCCTCCGTACAATTTTTCCTCATTACATGACCTACGACTCCAGCTATCTCTTTCTTATGGTCTCCATCTTTGTTTTTCTGTTGCTGCCCTTCTCAACACTTCCTCGTCTCTTCTATTAGTTAGCCCTAAATGAGAAGAGTGTTACAATTGGTACAAGAGAGAACCAGGTCAAACTGATTTAGGGGATAAGCTATGATTGGAGATGATTCAAATGAAATATTTCATATCAACTCGACGTTAAGATCGAATCTACCTCGTAATCTTACAGAAAGTAGATTTCTAACGTTCGAGTCCTTAATTCGATGAACACGTCAATTGCATTTTTATCAAAATCTGAAATCTTTATATTGATTCTTAACCCAAAATCCGTTTTTCTAATAATGAGAGACTTAGGATTTTTGAAGTCTGTCACAGATAAGAGATTTAGCTGATCGTATTGGAGTGTGAGGAACTTGTGAAACCATGCCTCTTGACAAGAGAGTCAAAAACACAAACTAGGAACGGACATACGCAGTTAGTGACTAATCTGGTTCGAGCATATCCAGAAGCTAAGTTGACCTTTAGAATCTAAAACCCAGGGCAGGGAATTTGGGGGCCTATAAGAGCAGATATTGTTGTCCGACTTATCATTTCTCTTACATATTTGGTAAAACAAAGAAATCTTTAACGACGCTACCAAGACATGTGTAGTGGAGAGGAAACGTTTCTCCATTTTCAGTCACTATATTTTGGAATTTTTGGTACATTTGACATGTTTTTCGTCTTTCATTACTCAGCAGAAAGGCTTTCCGTCCATCAAATGGGCTCGACAGGGTGCGCTGAAAGTGCATAAAGTCAAGGAACGGCCATTATGAATGCATCTGTATAACATGTTGTAAAGTTGATGACGATGACCATGAGAATCACCAACATCACCTTCACGATCATCATTTTCATGACTATCGTCACGTGGTCATCATTATAATCATCATCATTTACGGTTTAGGAATATAAAAACCCAGGCAAAAATTCTAATGGTCAAAGACATCTAGAGTCAAAACAATTCGTTTTAGATTTACTGTTAACAATTTAATCAAGCTTTCGATGCAATATCACACATCATCATCAGGAAAATGATCACAGGTTTGAGTTGTAAAGCTTTAAAAATATTCAAAATACAATGCAGATACGATGAGGAAATAGATAAAGTAGTTGACTTTTCAAGATGTCTTTGATCAATAGAATTTTTGCCTGGGTTTTATATTCCTAAAATGTATAAGATTTGCACCCGGAGTCTCGATAGCCAATCATTATCATTATAGTTGTCGTCATTGACGTCACTAGCGCCAGCATTATCATCCTAGAAATAACAGTTGTCATTATGAGGAATACGATCGTCGTCTTCCTGAAATCCATTCTACAATTCCCATCGGAGACGCATGTCTTGATAGACCATTCAGCAAGGCTGCTTGAGATGTAAGCGAGCAGGTAACTAGAGGAAGGGGCAAGTCTGATCGCAGCTGCAACTCGCCACATGACTTTGGGTTCCTTTTGAGAGAAGATTTCCTCGCAATTTTCCGTCCTTATCAGCTAATACTAAGACATAGATAGCCAAACCCGTTAATTTGATCTTTTAAAACATAATGTCAGATTTAAAACCTCGGGAAATAGAGATGTACTCTTTAAGACGTTAATGCAATTGATATATGTTTCTCTAACAAGCTTATTCTTATCGTAAGTAGACTAACCAGTTGTATTGGAGAGAGCGTTTCCTTGACTTATTTACATAAACACGAGGCCGATCTAAAAGGAACTGTTAGTTGTAATCATTACGTAGATTCATTAAGACCCTTTAGTTTAAGAGGATAAATTCTCTTTATCTCCTAATACAAAAGTGTTACTAAATTTGACCATACTTCCTTCCAAAGATTCTTGTTATTTTGAAACCTCTAGACGGCCGTCTATTGTTCTTAACATTTTATTGTTTTCTACTGTGACTGAAGGTTTTTTGCCCGGCAGGTCATGTTCAGCTTGACACGTGAATGTACAAGATTTTCAAACTATAAAATTTCAGGACTCTGAAAGCCACTTTGGAGGACTCACAAGACCGGTTAGACAGATTTTCAACAAAATAAAGCTGCCAATAGAAACATAATATTATCGACAATAGAACTATCAATACTAAATAAATGGAGAATGATGTGGCTGCATTTATTGACAATGATATTGTTCGTATCGAGTATATTGACAATTACATTATAAATAGACAATAATATTAATAGTGCTGAGAATATTGACAATGATGCTATTATATTGACAATCATGCCATTAGTACTTAATCTTTTTACAATGATAACTTTACCATTGAGTATTTTGACAATGATATTTTTACCATTGAGTATTTTGACAATAATATTTTTACCATTGAGTATTTTGACAATGTTATTTTACCATTGAGCATTTTGACAATGATATTTTTACCATTGAGTATTTTGACAATGATGTTTTC
>JAAAKL020007211.1:0-17132 GCA_010016065.2 Carybdea cf. marsupialis auct. non (Linnaeus, 1758) | reverse complement strand
TAAGCCGAAACGTTTACTCGCAACAAATGACTTGTTTTTCTTGTCTATCTATATATATATACATATATATATATATATATATATATATATATATATTGTAGAATCAGCTTTTGATTGTTGGTCACATGTGGATAATATTAGATTGTGGGGAAAATGATTTAGTTGGAAAACAGATTATGAAAAGGCAAATTTAATATGGCAGCTAAAAGTTGTCTTCACTTTTTACTAAAGTATGTTATTTTGTTGGGTGATTGAAAAACATTTCATCTTCAACACCACTATAATAGTTTGTTACATATAAAACTATAGAACATTTCAGCATTAAGGTTAACATTATGTGATGATGAGGAAAACATTTGCTTCCTGTTACAACCTTTATTATGAAATTTTATGCAGCTATTTTGTTCTGAGGAAAGGATATAGTTTCTTACTGCATTGCCCACAACAGATTAATCACTCACTATCCTATATCCTCATGTTAACAAGCAGTGCAGGGATCTCTTTCATGCAGGCCCAACATGTTCTGGTCCCCCACTCCAATGTGTCAGTGAAGTGTTTCAGTGAAAGATGGCATTGATCTTCTATAGCACAGTTGTTTCTGGGTCTGCATACACAACTTTTGTCTAAAGTAAAGCAAAGGTTTTAGCTTGTAGGATATTTTTATCATTTTATGTAAAATTTTGTACATCATTTCATAATTTATTGTTAATCTGTTGAAATGTTAAGCTGTAGTTGAAGAGCATAATGCACCATGGGACGTATAAATGATAAAGTTGCATAGGGTAGAACTACCAACTGATGCTAATTGATGAGATAGATGTTAGTTGGTTTTCAGTTTGATGATTATATAGTGTGCAGCCACTTTGAACAGGAATCAGAAACAAGTCTGCACACATGTGACTGTCATTTGGACATAAAAATACTTTACGGCTACAAGCCACTTTTAGAAGTTCATAATCTATTGTATGCAGATGATACTGTCCGTATTGCATTATTGGAAGTTAACCTTCAACATATTTTAGACAATGTTGGTACTGAAAGTGAGAAGAACAGACTATGCATCAATTGCAAAAAAATGGCATGCCACTATACAAGAAAGACAGTTTCCAGTCTGCAACATCAAGATTCATGGCAACAGTCAGTAGCAAGTGAGTAGCTGGATTACATCAGATGGGAGGTGCAACAGTGAAGTTAAAGGAGAGTATCTATTGCAAAAGAGGTTTTCTCTAAAATGAGAAACCTTTGTAACCTCAAAATCACCTTAACCACAGAGTTCTAGACTGTTATGTTCTAGTTTCTCTGAAATATGGATGTGTGTTTTAAAATAACCAAAAAATAAAAAATAAATTGCAAACAGTGGAATGTGGTTCTGCAGATGTATAATGCAAATCCCATGGATAAGGCACACCTCAAACACAGTCATTTTAGAGCAGGCACACAGACAATGCTTGTTTTAAAGTGCAGTTAGGAAACAGCAGCTGGAATTTTTAAGGGAGTGTATGAGGAAAGGTAGTTTAGAATGCCTATTTCTCACGGGAAGATAGCAGGAAAGAGAGAATGAGTGCATCAAAGAGCAACATTTCTGCAGAGTGTTGCAACAAGGGTTGGAATGGAAATGATCAAGCTTTTTTATTGGCAAGGGACAGGAATGTCTAGCAGTTCATGATCAACAATGTCACAAATGGCACTTGAGGAGGAGGATAGTGTAAGGCTTCCTATCTGGCTTCTTAGTAAATTTAAATGGCACTGAATCTACAAATCAAAACTACAAATAAAGGTTAAATACTCTATGGCAATGGCATAAAAGGCAAAGACGAAACTCTTTTATGAATTGTAGGGGACAAAGCCATATGGGCTCTAGCAGCAAAATGGGCCATATCTGGTAAGTCAGAATAGATGGTAAAAGAACTTTCATATGAATTGACTTTGGGGCCATCTAGCAATGTACAAGCTAACTTATCCTAGTGTGGTCTAGTGGATAATGTCCTGGTCTTCAGTTTAAGAGTGAGTTTGCAGAGATACGAGGTAAATGGCTCCTCACTGCATTGCATAGTGAAAAGATTCTCTGTTAGTAAACCAGTGCATTTTAGAATCATTTACCCTTTTGCTGTATCTGTGGAAATGTGCACATGCATATGAGATGATGCAGGTATGCCAGATACATTTCCAACACTATATAGGGCTTTACAACTATTAATGGGTATATCTTTCCCAAAACTTGACTTGATGACTTTATTGTCAAGACTCATGAATGACGATTGCCAAGCATGATTCTCTTGAGTGACAGCTAGGTGAGGTTAGCTACTACCTTGGTCACAGAAATGAGTGAGTCTGCTGCTGTGGGGAAGACATTGCAAAGGACCTTTCAGAGATAAGATCTCTAATAACCCACTAGCAGTACAGATGGAGCTAATGTCAAATTAAGTAAGAGAATTTTCGTATGCTGGTAAGGTTGCCAGTCTTGCAAAGCACAGTGATTACACATCTGATTAAGAAATTGATCTGCAACCATGTCAGGTGGACCAGTGGACCAGTCTGAAAAACCAATCTACTTGCCAGAGCAATGATATGATGCATTTCTACGACTTTATTCTGCATACACTACTTGTGCAATAATTGGTCAGCAATTGCATTTTAAAGAATAGGAAGTTTTCAAATGATAAAGAAATTTAAAAATGTAGGTTAAAAATTTAGGTAGGTAAATAAAGTATAAGGAGACAGTTACACAAGGATATAGAAAAGCACAAAAAGCAAAGCTGCTGAAGTAATTTGGCTCACTCTCAGAGTAGGAGATAAGGAAACTTAAGGAGGAGCCATACCAACATCATAAGAGCCTGCTTTGACACATTTTCAATCAACCCATACCAAGTGAACTGTAGTAGATGAAACAATAATGGATGCAGCTTCTATGCATAACTTGAGCCTGTGATACATCTGATCCCTAAACATGACATTAAAATCGCCTTGGGATATTTTTGTGTACAAGTGGAGAAGACAAGTGTTGGTATTGAAAATTTTAGTTGGACCTGTTAGCTCTGGAAACAATAAAATGACGAAAGAAGATTGCTGGATTACTGGCATCCACTCCTGTTAGCTCATCTAGTTCTCTCAGGATCCATTTGCTGTACAAATTAAAAAGATAGGGGGAAAGAACATATCCTTGCTGTACTCCTTTTCTGATTTCAACAAACTTATCTACCGAATTGCCTAGTCTGATTGCTGCTGTTTAGTTCTAAGACAGATTTCTGATGATTCTGAGGTCCTTGCCGTAGTGGCTGATTTTACTTAAGATGTTCAGCATTGACAGTGTCCAACACCTTGGCATTGCTAACACTGTATTTGACCCTTAAACTTTGTATGATGGGGTTACAAGGGTGCTGTAGTAACAGAAGACTCTAAAGAGGTAGACTTAAGCTCCTGTACCAGTGTAAAGGTGTCACAAGCTGTTGCTTCCCATGTTGCACAGACTAGGAGGTACATTTAAGCTACCAGTCTTTTTCTCCATTGGTCTCAATCATCAGTTGTGAGGATAATGGTGCAAAGGTCATCATAGATGGTATGTTGATGTTTAACATTTTTGGCAGTGATTCCTTTTTCATGTAAATTCATGCCATTGTGTCTCAGCCTGTTGCTTCTAAAAGCTTTCAGAAATGGAGGGTAACAAAAGGTTGACCATATTTGAGTTTGGAGCATGCTCTTCCCAGATTACTTTATATGATTTTATGTGTAGTATATGCCTCCAGGAGAGGTTTGGCACTCCGTTTGTTAGGTTTTTGTAGCAGCCATTTAGTTGCTTGTGTATTTTGGAACTAAGTATGTGTCTATAAATGATGGAGTGGTACAGGCTCAATGATTTCTTAAAATAGACCAACATATGCAGCAGGTTCTGATAAGTCATGGATTTGTGAAGCAGTGATTGTCCTTAATAACACTGTCCTTGCATGGATTTTTGGGATGACGACCATGTGTGCACTTAGAATCTCATTCATTTCTATATTAGTCTGATGAAGCTGCATTCTGTTCTCACTGTTGAATGACTTAACGTAAGTCTTAAGTGGTCAACATGTAGTGATAATGCTTTTAAAGCGCAAAAACTGGCAGAGAATTGATCTGAAGCAGAAAAAAAAATTGTGACCCTCAAATTCTGAGCATTTGAGTGTTTTAAAAGATAAAACATAGTCGCTTATCATTAATCTCTGATTCACCATATCTATGGAAACCAAGAGACCTGACATCACCACTGGAATATACATAGAGTTGCCAGAGATCCTTAAGTCTTCCAGGACAGTTCCAGGAGTGTGATATCTTTTTACATGTCTTGTAATCCAGTGGTGTATCAGAAATACTTTCTTAGGGGGAGGGGGCATGACTCTTGATGATGATATCATTTTACTAATCTTATAGATCATGGGGTGTGTTCCTAGTGGATCACCTTATCAGTGAAACTTTTGTTCATTACTATCATAAATGAAATTACAAGGTATATTCTTTTCAAATTCAACATTTTCTGATGATATTTGTGTTTGGGGAGGGAGGCTGAATACGATTACACAATAGTTAATACAATGCAAACAGAGAGCATACCTGTACTAAAATTGAAGATACATACTTTAAAGTGTTGCTTCTGTTTGTTTTGATCCCCTTGCACCACAGTAGCATAGACAAATACACTCTATGAGAGCGGGAGGACAGCAGAGGAGAATCAGAAGGTGGTACCAAATATACCGGGGAATATCAAAGCTAGCAAAGTATTCTTGATTTTTCTCCCATTACCTTTATGAAACAGAATTCCTAGAAAACAAATGGGCCTACTGACAGTATATTGGCTTACAGATGAGCTAACCAGTAGACATGCTCTAAAAGGCAAACACACAGGGTACGAGATAATGTCAAAGTAGTAAGCTCAATTGAAAGATACCCTCCTTTTATGGTGCCCAAATTCATTTATTACTGCAACATAGTCGAGACCAATTTGCTTATTGATAAACTAGTGTGTGACTCTGTTCAGTCTTTCTTTACTCTTGTTATCTCTGAAGTGTAATTTAAAGAGCTTTAAAGTGCTAAATGAGTGCCACAACTAGTGGTGAGAGGAATTGTTGCAAAAATTCAGAGCATTACTGTTATTGCTGGAACAGTTGCTTGCTTTTTGGCAATAGGAATAGCATCAACAGTCCATTTTGTAATGGTTTCAGCATCTTACTTATCCCAGAAGGCTTACCACCTTAAATATTCAACTCTAAGGAAATTGACGCTTCCTTGGGTAGGAATTGCTTGTAGGGCTTATATGCTTTGACCACAGTATTATTGTCAGCATCGTCAAGGTAAGCTGGAATCAACTGGCTGATAGCATGAACAGTATGAATTTGTGTCGTGAAGGTTCTCTACGTTGTTCTTTACATATGTCAGTATATGGCAGATAAAGACTGTTTATGTAGTACTCCGCAGCTGTACTTGTTGGTGGTTAGGTTGATGTTGTTTTGCCCCACAAGTTCTATGTAAACGAAGCTTCTCCCTGTGTTCCTCCTGAGGCTTACAGGGCAGCTTTTTGAACAGTTCGTAATTGTGATGCATATCATCCAACACTGTGATATAGTCTTTCATGGATTCTATGGTATTGTGGAGGTCCTGTATTCTCTCCGTCAAGGGTTTTGTCACTTCTAGAACAGATATCAAAGTTTCTAAGGGAGCTCAAAACCCGCCGTCATTTACTACAGAAATTAAGAGTAGTGCTTCACCACTGAAATCCCTTCAGGTAAATTTTATTTTTCATGAAAACTTAAGGGGGCCATGGCCCATCATGTTTTATTTCAAGAGTTGATATTGATAGAACTAGCTAAGAACGTTTATAGGGTGCAAGTGTCCTGAGTTAAGTGGATTGACTGAGAAGTTGGCTCTCGAGTCCTGGGATATAACTCAATAAACTTGAGCGCATGTGGTGCTGTTAGGGATCAAAACCGGGACATTTTCCACTGAAAACGTTGACTCAAGCAATGCACTATAGAGCGCAATAGTTAAGAAGACAATATCAATGGTTGGTCTATAATTCTCACCACAACCAGCAACCTAATACCTTTGATTTGCTATCTGCTTCATCAGTGCCATTTTCATAAATAAGTACTCAGACAAACACACTAGCAATCAGGAAATACATAGTATAGAACTTAATAAACATGAATGTATATCTTGTTGTTGGAGATCAAAACCAGGGCCCCCTCGCCTTGAAAATTCTGAGTCAACCACTGCACTAAAATAATGCAATAGTCAAGTTAATCCTGGAAGTCATTACTGATTACTCATTACAATCAGCAACTTAATGTTTGCATTTTGCTATCTGCTATTTAGTAATATCTGCTGGTTTAGAGGAGTCAAAATTAACAAGCAGCTTCTAGCTGGAAACACCCAATAAATTTATATTATGCTATTTATTACTTTGTGATTGAATGTCTTAAATGGCTACTTGCATTTGGTGATGTTGATTTCGCCATGTTTTGAGAGAAATGTGAAAATGGTTATATTGTAAAAGGTTAGCCAATCTTTCAAATTTTAATATCTTATCAGGTTCTTTTTCATATATTTTTGGTAGCAAACAATTACGAACCTTATAGACAGTGACGATATACAGAGAATCTTTTACACTTTTATATGGTTATTGTTTTTTACTATGAGGCATATCTTTTGATTTTCAGGACCGTGATTCCATGGAAAATTTTCAGAGAAATGTTGCACACAGTCCATCCAGTTCGATTTGGCTTGGAAGCTATTGCATTAAAGAGAACAATAGACTTAACTGGAAACAATTATGTCTCCATATTTGAATTTGATGTTTTTACTAGACTTTTTGCACCATGGTGTAATATTATTCAAAACTGGAGCCTGCTGGCAGTAACTCATCCAGGTTATAAAGCATTCCTTACATATGATGATGTGAAAGAGAAACTTTCTCACTTTATTGAAAGACCAGGAAGGTAAGATTTTGGATGGCACTTAGCTTTATATCAAATACAGAACCTGTGCTAAAGGTACAAATTATACTTCAATTTTGTTATGCAATTCCTTGTTCACAGTATGCTAATTAGGTGGTAGTTTCTTGTTGAGATCTCTTTGCATCCACTTAGTTGCCTTCTTTTCTGGCTGTGGGGTTGTTGTAACTGTATGACCATGCTGTACTTTTATGTATGCCCTTTGCATCATTAGTAGTCCTCAAAATTTTTAAGGCAATGGGGGCGAGCACAGATTCATTAGCTGAAACTATTTTTTTGAAAGGAAGTGAAAGCAGGTATGGCTTCCTGTTATTACATTTTTGTTTTTGAGGTGTTTGTATTATTGAACATCACTTATGATATGGATATTATCCTAAAAGCAAGATAGAACAGAATAGCAAAACTATTTTTACAAACATTGTTTTGCTATTTGATGCTATCTTGATACTCAGTACAGTAAACAAACCATTTGACCCAACAGCCATAGTTGCATGGTGCAATCAATTTTTCTTCTCTAACGACTGAGCCTTTTTTGTTTCAGATCCTGTGACTACTTCATGTTTGTTATGTTTTTGAGAAGGCACAAGAGAATATTAGAAAATGTTTTACCACAAGGATTCGAACCCATGACCCATACATTTGTGACATGTAACATGATGTGCTCACTTGCTCCCCATAACAATGAGCCCCGATCATATTTCATTTTCGAAGGTGATTCATCAGCTGCCAATCCTCGAGTGGTGGACCTTGATTTCATGCTCTGCGTAATTTTGGAAATTATCCTAACTCTCGCACGTCATTTGACCATAAAAGGCCTGTCATGCAGCCCACCAATCTGGGAATTTTAAAGGTCTCAATGATATCACTATCTTCATCCAAAATATTTTTTGAGCTTTCTATGTGTGTTTGCTCTGTATTGAACAAGCTGAGCATCCTTTCAGTTACTGTAGTATCTTTACAAGAGCGACCATTGAAGTACAAGTTTGTACTCATCCTCACTGTTGATTCTAGTGTAGGTTATTTAATCCTGTTGCGCATGTGTTCAAACACGTGACGTAGGAGAAACCTTTCTGCTACAGCATTGCTTAGAAGTAAACACAAGCACGATAGGACATATTTTGAAATAGCCTTGAATGGCGTACTTCAAGCAGAAGCAATAGCAGAGATTAAGCCACATTGTTAGCTCTAAGCCTAATTTTTTTCGAAGCTTAGAAAAAGCCAGGTTGGCAACCGTGTACAGAGTGTCTCATACGGGCGAAAAAAATGTAACCATTTCGAGATTATCCCAAATAAACATAAGCGATTGCTCACCTTTATACCTAGTATTTTGAATTAAGCTGACAATTCCCATAAGCTTATTTGCACCCGTGACCTCGTTCAGGATTTTAGTGTGATAAAGGTATGTTTGAAAAAATTAATAGGTTGTAAAGCTAGGAGTGTTCACAAATTTATGCCATGTCTTGCCATGTCTTTCATGGTGATGGTAATGCTTACCTCATAGCGCAGTAGTACAGTAACTGAGCAGCAGGTAGTCACGTCTACAAGGAGGCATCTTGGGACCCCATCAAACGTAGTGTTGTAGGAGATATCGTATTTCGTTTCTCATTTAGACAAAACCATTTTTTAAAAATTTGTTGGTGGTGCAAGTATCGATCGCAAAAGACAACTCATTGCTTAGGCCTTGAAAAGCCTCTTTTTCGCATGACACTCGTCAGAACCATAATGTCATTACAAGTACAAAGATGGATCGAAAGGGTATAAGGACAAAATATAATTGGTTAACAAAAGGCGGACCAAAAAGAAATCACTAAAAGAAACGAACATCGAACCGGATTCCTTATGGCTGCAAAGCTCAGATTTCGTGAGCTTGATGTAAATTGCTTCTAACACCCGGAGATGATAAACAGAGCGCACTGCCTTGCAGTTGCAGGGCTGGAAAGCAGTCAGTGGAAAAGTTTCTGCAACATTCCTGAACCATTTTAGCCATTTGTGATCCGTGGTCAAATGTTTTCTCTTTGAGGTTTGCCCAGATATTAAACTGTAATTATATACATGAATAATTTAACTGAATGTATGAAAGAGTCCTTTTTCTTTGTTATAGACTTTTGGTTTGTGTAAAAATAACCTATCGTAAACCAATTCAAAGTAATCCGTTAAATTAATTTTATTTGTGTACACTGACTGTAGAGTTGTAAGTCGTATATCTGTTACTGACGTAAGCATTCCTTTCCATTCTAACAGCTACATCTTTAGATTGAGTTGTACACATCTTGGCCAATGGGCCATTGGCTACGTCACTAGCGAAAAGACAATTTTACAGACGATTCCACAAAATAAAACGCTGATGCAAGCACTGGTAGATGGAGAAAGAGAGGGATTGTAAGTTGATACCCTCTTAAGGGCATATATTGTAACTCACTTTTAGTTTTGATAGCAGTTCCACGCAGGATCTTCTCAATTTTGATAGAAATTCAAGCAAAATTAACTAATATGATAATGTCATTAACTCGACGATAAATGTATATTTACTTAATCGGGGATACAGTTTAGATTTCCTTCATAATCAGTCAATTTACTGCCATTAGACATAAATCCAGCATGTCACTATTAGACACCGATATAGTAACTCTTGCACTGAAGATTTTAAAAGGATTTAGGAGGATTCAAATACGAGTCGTTCTGCTGGTCAAATACAAAGTTTTAGCGTGGTATATTAAGTAAAAATCTCTTAGGAGATAAAAGAATGGATACTGCATAGTAATAAGTATATAATTTCGTCATGTTTTTCTCATTTTTAGCTGGTTTTCATGGTATCGAAGCAAATCCATAAAATACCAAAATTTAGGTTCTATAGACAAAATCTGGAGTAGATTTCATATCTTTTATTATAAAGGCTTTAACAGGTACAGGTTCTCCATAAAGGTCTCACTAATTAGCTACTAAATTTAATTTTGATGCCCAAGTAGTTATGTTTGAAAAGCTTTATCTATGGTTGTGTATGAACTATAATTGAAGTCCTGGAAAGTGCTATCTGTGTGGTATGAAGGGTCAAACTTCAATAAACTTCCTTGCCCTACAGACAAAGTTATGAAGCTTCAAGAATAACTTATGGGGAGCAACGCTAAAATGGCCTATTTTTTACAGCCACAAATGAGCACGTGAGGCAGCTGACACCACCCTCTTCTAAGCATTGAAATAAACATCAAACAAAGTTGCCCAAAATTTTCACTTGTTGTCTTTACTTATTCTGGGTCAAATAACGAGTTGTTTTTTCGCATGACCTTTGTTAGTTCCAGTGCATTTTTGTAGTACATATGTTCACTCCCTTGTTTTCATTGATAGTGCTATACTGATCGTAAATATGCCGCAAAATGTGCAGTTAGTTGTGTCTACAGCAATCTCGTACTGAAAGAGGTGGCACTTAATTTGATCATTTGCCGTATCCAGCTAACATATCTTTTTGCCTTTTTAGTTACTTATTTCCAAATGGTGAAGATGAGAACCCGAATTTACAGCCCTATTTGCTGCCGAAACAAGAACAGCACATTCAGGTTACGGAAGAGCAGTATGAACTTTACGTGGAAATGGGCTCAACGTTCCAGCTGTGCAAGATATGCGCCGAGAACGATAAAGACGTAAAAATTGAACCTTGCGGTCACCTGATGTGTAAATCGTGCCTTGTTCATTGGCAGGAGAGTGGTGGAGATGGTAAGCATGTTACTGCTAATCGTAGAGTAGAATAGAAAATCCCATCATGTTTCTATGCCCAAGGACCCACCTGCAGTGCCTGAATTCTTACTCAGGGACACAAATCGTAGTGATAGTGTGCTTTGCTGTATGAACCAGTACACGTGGTCGGCATAGAAAAACAAGGTCAGAAGTGGACACCTTGGAAATAAGAGTATAAATTGAGAAATATCTGTAAGGCGTCGTTATCATGTGTTGCGGGGTTATCAGCATATATGCCCTTGTTTTCGTTCAGTTGTGGAGAAGAACACAAAATCTTTGGTAAAATGCAATTTAACAATTACCTGCTAGTGATGCGATAGTAAAAATTTGGTCATTAAAGCATTGGAAAGAGGGGAATTCTTCTATTCCGTGGACACTTACTACAGACAAAGGAAACGATACGTTTCAAGATGTTTGAAGCTGAATGCTGACTGTTTTAATTTGAAAAACTGCTCTGATTTTGTGGTGACGCAGATTTGTAGTATCATTCTAAATCATATCCCACACCTTTGTCGCACCCCTTAACCTCCTCCTTTTATCCTATAACTCATCGTAACAGTGGTATTATATCCATATGAAGAATAATTTTCTTCATTAACTCATTATCAGAGTTCTTAGTGAACTTGTGCGAACAAGAAATGCCTAAGGTAGAGGATTGAATCACATGACTTGGCCTTCGCATAGTTACAAAGCCAAGTACTGGGTAATGTGTCCGCGATTACAGCCAAACGGATTTCGGATACGAAAGCTCTGCCCAGTCTCTTAACCAGGATTTTGACATGGTTTCAAGTGACGCAGTCATTGCTCAAAATTTAGCTGAAAACTGGAAAGATACCGATAATTGCCACAAAAATGTCATCAGGGTATTGGAGAAAGTGGTATCATTACTGGGGTAGTGGCTGCATTCATCAGAAAAAGCAATTTCCATTCCTCGTGGAATATACGTGTACTACAAGCATAAGTGACGTAAAGTTCTCTTTTACATGTTCAATTTTTTCGAAGTTATGCCATCCAAAACGAGGCAATAGTGCCACCAAATTGGAAGGAGTTATGTAGAGGGAAAGAGACGAACAGAGAGGCTGGAATACATTGAGAAAGGGGGAAGTCCTTGTTAATTTTGTCTTTGAGTAGGTTCTGATAATCAGGAAATCAGGGAACGGGAAGAATGTCTCTAACTATTCGCCGTTAATGGTATATTGTGGAAAGTTTTAATTCGTTACCTGTATAAGTCTGGATCATACACCAGAAGGAGCCTGATAAACAACTGCTTTAAAGAGAAATCCCTATGAATGTAAACTA
Source organism: Carybdea cf. marsupialis auct. non (Linnaeus, 1758) (assembly GCA_010016065.2). NCBI lineage: Eukaryota > Metazoa > Cnidaria > Cubozoa > Carybdeida > Carybdeidae > Carybdea > Carybdea cf. marsupialis auct. non (Linnaeus, 1758). The sequence continues at coordinate 5,124 of JAAAKL020007211.1, read as the reverse complement.
ATCCCGTCGATTTTGAGAACAATTAACTTGATGCGTTCACTTAATGCCTCTCGAGTGTTGTAACACCATTTCAGAAAGATAAAGGTCTGAAGTCACCAAAATCCAACTCTGTACCACTAAAAGAACTAAAGATAAAACTTTGGCTGAGGGATCGAGAATTTGACACGTTCCCTAGGTTGAATAGGGTCCACAGAAAGACACAAACCCCAGGACCTTTTGGATTACCTTCAACATATCTATAAATAGAAATTGCAGTTACCTAGTTCCCACGCCGTGGCTCCTTTTAAAAATCTTTTAAGAAGTTGATGTCTTGGTCTAGGACCCGCTATTTAGTGTTTACGTAATTGTTCCTTTGCCCAAACAATAAAGAATCTTGCTAAAAAGTAGAATATGTCCGTAAAAGTCTGTAATCGGATCCTGAATTATTACTGACCAATCATGTCTCTTGTCAATGCCATGAATATTTGAATAAATTATTGATGTCTCCCTTATGAAATGTTAGAAACCCTCTGCACTTTGTCTCACAAGTTCTACAGATTTCAGTCTTAACTGTTCTCTGTAAACTTTCTGTCAACCTTTGTTGACACAATTCATCTTGTTCTTAATGCATGTCTACAGAATCAAGTTCTGTTGTGCTTTCACTTTTAGACTCTCCTTTAGAGGGGGCTTGCTAGTCTTATATCGAGGCTCACGTCATATGTATAACGCCTCAAAGTTTCACTAATTTTCAGTGGTAGTATTTTCTTTGAAGTAGATGGATATGTGAACTGTAGTCAATACCCTAATATTGTATCCAATTTTACGACCATATCTGCTGATCCTTTCTTAAGGACAACATAACTGCGGGGTTTGTGACAGGTATCCTGAGTAATTAACGTTGCTGATCAGATGTCTTGCGAAGGTGTGCATTTTGAAAAAGAGAGCTCCAAGGCAAGAATCGTAAGGGTAATGTGCATGCGCAAGTGTATGGCGTCTTACTGTATTCAACGAAGCACTATGCTTGGACTGCCCTGCGGAAAACATACATATCTCTTATGAGTAAGCAGTGGACATCGGCGTGGTCGTGTTGACTATGGCACGAGAATTATTTCGCCGCTTTGGAGTTTCGGGTTTTCTTGTAGCTTTTATTGTTTTAAACAAAACATTAACGTACAAACTAATATTTCAGATATCGGAAATGTACTAAGCAACGGGTTCACAGTACGAAAATTTATGGCCAATCACTGGTAACAGTGAATCGTCTGTAGTTAAGCGGGTTTTTATCAAAGTTAAATGTATAGGATGACAACCATGTCTTTGTAAAGATAACTAAGCTTGCCCCAAAGTCTTCTTCAACAATAATTTCGTTTGGGAGAGCTGCGTTTAAATAGACAACACGTAAGTCATAATATTTCCTGATCTCAAAATCGACGAGCTCTCAGCCGTCTCAGAACTTTAGAAGTTATTTCACGGACCACTTTATTATGTTTATATTTTGACCCGAATGATGGCCTTTTATAGCAACAGTGAATTTAGGTAGAAAGACCTACCTTTTAACTGAGCGAGGAATGGTCTTGTGTCAAATCTTCTGTACTAGTAATATCAGATTAATGAAAACCCTCAAGCAAATGTAATAATCTTTGAGGGTTTTTCATATTTTTTTAGGTTTTTTAATCGTCATTTTTTATTTAACCATTTCGGAATACAATTGAAGTATTTATTTACATCAGTTGCATAAATTTATAATTTCTAGAGCGTACTTAAATTGCAAGTAGATAGTTTCAGTCTAAGTGGAGAATTAAGTTTGCTGTAGAGATAGGTGAGGCAGCGTTTCGTTATTTAGATGTGCATTTAATACTGTTACCAGATTTGGGATTTTTTTTAATGGAACACAGAAATATTTATCAAAAGACATGAATCATTTATTTAATTATATTTGGGATCTTACACTGAACCTAGCCCGTTCGAAATTGTCATGTCAGTACCGGCCACTGGCCATGAGCCAGAGGTGACAGTGTGCGGTTACGGTCGTTCGTAAGTTGAAAGTTGATAACTTGAGGGTGTGGAGTGGGCCTCGTTGATGTCAATTAGATCCGACAAAAATTCCGGATTTGATGGAAATTTTCGCGATCCACTAATTTTTGGTTAATTCGACCCTTGCCTATTATTTAATTTTTAGAAATGTTTGGAAGTTGGTTAGTTGTACAAAACTCTCTTAGTGATTCGTTTTGCTATAACAGCTCATGGTCGAAAGATCATGGCGTAAGAGAACTCTTCTCACGTTGGGCGGCGTGAAAGTGAGGCGACAGAAAGGCTGGTTATCGTTGTTCTTTGGAAAGATTTTGATTACTTTGTCTGTAGACGTGCCAGTTTCACAACTCAACAACACAAAATTGAATATTGGATATAGATAAAACGAAACAGAACCGTTTACATCAATCTCTGTCAATAATACTACTTATAAAATATTTTATTTTGTCTCAGAGATTCATTGACCCGTAGTTTGGTATTGCACAATTGTAAAAGTGGCTCCAGGTTTTAATGCACCGGTCCATATTACTTTTTAACCATGTCATGAACGCTTGCATCAACTGGCTCCTCGAGTTTTACCTTTATGCAGACGAAATATCGCTTCTTAGCCGTAAAATTATTTGTTATTTACAGAAAAGTTGCTGACAGCGTTCCAAATGTAACGTTTACCAGTAGACCAATTCACATTTATTAACGCAAGTGGATATGTGGGTCTTAGGTCTCAGAGCTTACACGACAGGATCACGCGGGTTACTACTTCTTGCATACATGCACAAAGTTCAAGATCAACCTTATGCAGTCGATCGTCCCATAAATGAGACACATTTTACTTTAGTGACCCCTCTCACAATTGACATGACACCTAACATGTGTTGGTAAATATGGAGAGAACCGTCGTTATTTAATGACGATGCTGATTCTTTGTTGATAAAAGGAGTTCCTGGAATTTTAATGAATAGGTGATGTTCAATGATGGTAATTTCGCATGTTCTGTGCTCATTAGCACTGTAATCCTCACTAACAAAATTTGCCTCGTTCATTTTCGACAGTTTTCTCTGAGCAATAGCATATTCCCCATATTCCGGAATCCACCCGTGGATAAGAGCCCCTCTATTAGTAGAGCCAAGCAAAAACTTGAGTTGCTATACGTAGGTATTAGAACAGCAACAGATTTTAGATTAGATATAGATTTAGAACTCTAAACTTTCCAAACCGATTAATTACTGAGACGGTTTACAGATGAGAGACGAATTCGGTATTTTTCAACTGTTTAAGATTTTGCCTGCATTATTTAGCGTATATTACTTTGGTAAAGTGGACATAGTTTGGGCCTATAACCTCTTATTTAATATCGATCGAGTAATCTTCATGTGTCAAAGGCTATTTTCTAAGCTTAGCGGCATCCGTATTCCTGCGGCCAGCCTTATTATATTTGATTTCATTTGCAGGATGCCCATTTTGTCGATCGGAGATTAAAGGAATAGAGTCGGTTGTTATAGAACCTTTCACCGGTCGATTTAAGGAAGGAGAGAGTTTACAAGCTACCAAGCCTACGCCTATATCACCTGATACAGATGAAGAATTAGAGGTTTGGAATTTTCAATTTCTTATTTTGTACTTTAAATAGGAAGATTATCACTGACTTCAGTTTGAAATTGTGTTGGTCGGAAGGTTAAAAGGATTACGTTGCCGTTAAATCTAAAAGGGTGGCAATATAGGTTAAGTGTAAAGAGACCTTATTCTTCAAAAGAAATAGACTCAGTTACTATTTACCTCTTAATCTCTCGTCTATAAGTACAAGTTGATATCTAATTATAATAATGTGATCATTGGTAAATTTTGGTAGTTGTTCTTATACAAAAGCATTACGTCATAAACGATGCAATGACCTCATTTGGTGACTATTACTAAGCATCTCAGGCAACGGCAATAATTGTTAAATGCCTCTGATTGTCTGTAGTGGGGTTTTTATTTTTTGTTTACATCCTTCACTCAATAATAGGCAGGGTTGCCACTTCAAGGTACTGAGTCAGTTTGAAAGAAGTAGATATAAAAAGTAAACGGAAAAATAGATGAAATTACAGGCAAAAAATTTAAGGATTTGCAAGAAGACGGCGATTGACATAAGATTTATAAGTGTCAAGATCATAAGTAAGAGGAAAGCAGTCTGAAGACAGAGAGTTCAAGATCTTGGCAGTCATACCTTGTCATCAAGATTTCATATTGCCTTTTACAATTTGTTTTAAATACGAGCACTCGTAACAGTAAATATTTCTACGTTAATGCAGGGTTGCAAGACAATTTCTTCCCTGTCCCCCAGTTTACGATGAAGTACTGGCAGAGGTATGACCTACAGATATAGGCATACTCAAGACTACTAAAGTAATAAATAGTTTTGCAAGGATACTAGAGAAGTTACAAATATGTGACCAATGGTTTCCAACCCATGTTATACTCAGTTGCGGTGTGTGCTCTGCAAGTGAGCCGGATGAACCCCGATGGAACCATTCTCTATTTCTCTGGTCTTCGCATAATCCTCCATAATACTTAGAGAGAATTTGAAGAAATTGTTTGTGGTGCAGAACTTGAAGATACTTATGAAAAGAATAGATATTGTATGAGATTAAAACTTTTCGTAGATACTCCTCAGAATCTTACATCCAACTAACAAGGTTAACGAATGACATGGTAACCTATAACACTCCTGGACCTCCCCATTTCCTCCTGCTGCACCTCCTCCCGTATATCCTCCTGCACCTCCTTCAGAACCTCCTCCCGTATCTCCTCCTGCGCCTCCTTTCAACCTCCTCCTGCACAATGTCCTGCTCCATCCGCTGCACCATCTCCTGCACAATCTTCTGGACCTTCCCCTGCACTTCCCCTGCTCTGTTTCCGTCCGTGCTTTCTCCCGCTCCTTCTCCCGTTCCTTTACCTTCTTCTGCCCCCTCATGCCCGCCTTCTCTTCCCATTATCCTTTCCTTCTCTCTTATCTTCTTCCTCCTCACTGTTCTTCCTCCCTCCCCTCCCCCCCCCCCCCCCCTCCCCCCCTCTCCCTCCCCTCTCTCTCTTTTTCTTTTTTCCGTGTGTTCCTCTTTCGTGTTGGTTTTTGGTTTT
>JAAAKL020007210.1:0-17132 GCA_010016065.2 Carybdea cf. marsupialis auct. non (Linnaeus, 1758) | reverse complement strand
TTCTTGCCGTGCAAATGATTTCAAAGGTAGATTGATGTGGCTTCAAGCCTCGTTTCGGAGTTAGCTCTCCAGTTTTCCTTAAACTCAATGGTCAGGCCTGTGATCATTTGACGTACAACGCATAGGCTAGACGCTGAGCGCAATGTCTCCATTAACCGATTGTGAAGGGCGTAATGTTTCACCATCAATCAGGAACATATTTTAAGGTTTTTGCAGTACGTGGGACAAATAATTTATAGACAGCTATACTTCACCCCTTATTCTTATTCTGGCAACTGGGTTTTGTTTTGAACTATTTGCACTATTTGTTATACATAATATCATTCATTTTCGTGTCCTTAATCAAAAATTGTGAATATGCATGCTCGACGGGCGTGTTACTCTACCAGTTCACTAATCGTGCTTTATTCATCAAGCTCCTAAATAGCTCTCAGTTCCCCTTCACTGAACATCAATATGCTGTTCTACGCATTGTCGGAGACCAGACTCTCTGTGCCCTGTGTCCTAATGACGAAACGACAGTTACCAGTCCCTTTAATCTGCTAAACCCATATAAAGCTTGAAATTTCGAACTCGCTGAAACGTTTTTACTACTATTATTGCCTTTTCTTCAAATTTTATCATTCTAAAGTCTCCAAGGACTTTTAAGTATTCCGTTCTTTTCAAAACTGTTTGTTGGTACATCATTCTCGATAAAGACCAACTAAAAAGTTGCAATCAAACTAAAGTAACCCGACATTTGTCTAGCTCGTCCGTATCATGAGCGGTTAGTCCTTTACAACCATGATTGAATATAAAAACTTACATCTCCGTGATATTTGTTTAAACATGAGTAATAGCAAGTAAGAGCTCTCAAGCAATAAAGTGCACCTTTTAAAAAACCGACCATCAAACATTTTCTAGGAATTATAGAATAGAGCTTAAGTCACCAATTAGCTAATCACTTAAGCAATTTGGAATCAAATTAAACAAAAAGGTTAGGAGAAGAAGTTTGGAGACGCTTCTACTTTGTGATGGGATTACTAAAATGTTCACAATGGTTTACAAATCAACACCATAAATTTTATGAATTAAGTAAACAGTGAACAAGGGTTGCCCCAAGTACTTTCAAACTGAAAGGGGTGACGCGGGGTCCAGTCGTGTTAGAATAACGACAGAGGTTAACTTCTTAGGGTCAATCGTCTATCACTTGTAAGCTATAGTTGGGCCTTGTAACAAAGGACAAGCAGGTTGCCACAAATTATTTTATCCCTTGAAATGTATGAGGGGATTACAATAAACTTTACCCATTGAATAGATAAAATTGACAACTTGGTGAAGAACAAGTGCCCACTGCAATGCTACAGCCCCCGATAGGAATTAATTTACAAAGCGAAAATGAAAAATTCTTTTTTATCCTTATAAATTCCTATTGGATATGAACTGAACTATGGAATTTGCATTTGTGTCTCCCAATTCGCTCTTTGCATGTGTGTGTGCCTCTTCAGAATTCTTCCGTCTTACCACAATAAAACAGCAAACGAAAGCTCTTTTATGGTGATTAGACGAATGAGATAGGGAATGATGAAACATTTCAGTGGATAATAGAGTAAAATCAGTGAAATAAAGAACAGAAATTTGAATCCATTTTAAATGACTTTTTTGATATCTTCTTTCTTTATTCAACTGTTTATGTGGTATCTCGGAATTCAGCAGAAGGAACCCTTTGCTCATACACTTTCAATTTACATTTTTAAACTTCGTACATTGTAACAACATCTCTTGTTAGTTCTTTAATAGTCTCGTTAAAATAAACATAAAAGAGATATATAAACGTTAAGATGTATTCAATAAATGTAGAGCTAGTTTTGAATGCCAACCAAGATGTCGTCGAGATTTCAGGTAACTACATCTCATAAATAGCCCATATGTGCATTTCAGATGAGACCAATATTCATAAAATTTTACGAGTCGCGATATAAAAATATATACTTACCAATTATCCAGAGAGGTGTTCCTCACTTGGAAGCCTCCCTAATTTTTACAGTCAAATTTCTACTTACAATTAATTTCAAATTCAAAAATTTTTACATTAACTTTTGATTCCCCATCTTCCTAAGTAAAACTAAATCTGATTTACTTATTGAGCTAAAGACATGCTGGTTGATAATTGCTGTCAAGTGGATCATTGCCCTAATGAGCCTTCCAATTTAACTTGTCACCTGGTTTATTGCATATCGTCCATTAACTCAAATAGTAACTGCTATTTATGGAATGGTAAATGTTTTACCTGTTACCTTGGAATGATTTTTTTTGTTGCGGAGAGAGAACATTGGTATATTTGGAGTCGTTACCTAACACATTTATAGAAGCAAAATGCTAAGCGCGTGACTTGCAAGTAATATCGGTTACTTTATTTAAAATCAATAAATGAAATGTGCGTTCTTTGAAGCCTTACATACACAAGGTAATAATATTTAATTAAATTTATTAGAAGATGTGGTAGAGATATGGTGGCCTCTCTCGTAGGTCATGATTTGCTTCAAGGACAATGTAATCAGTCCTGCCTGGGATGGCCATTTTGAAGGACTCAACATTTCAAATCAGCTTTGGCATCAATTCCCTGAGTGGGTTATTCTCCCAAATTACACCGAGCAAAGTCAGGGGTAAATTTTACCAGTTAAAGTTCTTGTCAGCTCGAGCATTTTTTCCCCTTGGTCTACAGTCCCACACCACTCTAGAGATCAACCCCCTGAGGATGCTCCACAAGTCTCGGTCAGCATTTACAGTATGTTTAAGTGCAATCTTGTATGGCATATGGCCTATATAAAAAGGAAAATAAGTAGCGGCAATTTTAGAAAATGAAAACGAAACCTGATTCATAACTAGTTTAGATACTTAATCACAAAGTATCATGGCCTATGATTTCAGATATGAAAGTTTTCTAAAAGCTGATGAAAGACACTGCACATATTTTCAACTTGGACGTAACCGAAAGAAATAATGGGGTTTATTTCTACTCAAGGAAGGAAAATAGAAAATAACCTATGCCTTTGCATTTAAATAAAATGTTTATAGTTGAAAATAGTGCATTTAGATTTCTTCTCAAAATATAATATTTGCTTCTTACGGCACTTTGCTTTTTCCTGGAACTAATATGATTCCTGTACCATAACAAGAAAGCGCTAATTTTGACGGCAGTCCTGATGGCACTATCTGTAAAAACTTTGGACACCAAAAACTAACTCTAAACGACTAAATAATGCGTGTTTTCCGCACTCTCTTGCTAATCTTTATCTGCCCGAGCTAAAGGCTGCATAAAGTACTTTTCCTAACGAACTCTTTCTCACCAATTGTTCAATTTTCCATATATTTTCTATCCTTCCCCCCTCCCATCTTATTAGGACCTCCAAGCATCTATATCTATAAAATACAATGTTTGTGCAGTGTCCCTGTTTCTGTGTAACCGTGATGGACACCAAAAACTAACTCTAAACGACTAAATAATGCGTGTCTTCCGCACTCTCTTGCTAATCTTTATCTGCCCGAGCTAAAGACTGCATAAGGTACTTTTCCTAACGAACTCTTTCTCACCAATTGTTCGATTTTCCATATATTTTCTATCCTTCCCCCCTCCCATCTTATTAGGACCTCCAGGCATATATATCTATAAAATACAATGTTTATGCAGTGTCCCTGTTTCTGTGTAACCGTGATGGACGCAAAAACTACTGAACCAATTTTGATGAAACTTTGCATGGACATTCTCCTGGACCCAGGGTAGGTTATAAGCCTCCGAGAACGCTGGAGGCCAGAAATGGCTCATGGGTAAAAATGCATTCCCAGACTTCCCGGGTGCATCTTTTGAGCGTATTGCAAGCGCCATCTGCGCACTGCAATGGGAGTATCTATTGTGTGCAAATCGCAATAGAACCGTCATCTGAGCGTATTGAAAGCGCAATCTGCACGCTGGAATGTGCTGCAATGGGAGTATCTATTGTGTGCAAATCGAAATAGAACCGTCATCTGAGCGTGGTACAAGCGCAATCTGCACGCTGGAATGTGTTGCAATGGGAGTATCTATTGTGTGCAAATTGCAATAGAACCGTCTTCTGAGCGTAGTCCAAAAGCAATTGTTTGCGTGGTAAAAATTCAATGAAGAGAAGTATCATTGATCAAACTGATCTTGACGCCAGACAAGTGAAAAATGACCCAACTTTTGAACTGATTAACGGAGAGCTGTACCGATTCTTAGGTGCTTTGATATTATCTAATCTTATCAAGACTTGTGGCCTAGCCAACTTGATTTAGGTTTCCATTTTGTCAGTAAATCTCTGAGTAGCAAAACCTTTCTCAAGATCAAGAGAATGTTCTATCTTGTAAACCATAAAACCCTTACTGATCAGTGAAGTAAAATGGCGAATGTTCTTCTAATTTGTCAATCCTTGAACCGTGTACAGTATCGTAAAGTCTGCAGTGATCTTAGCACCGACGATGCAATTGCGCTAACTTTGGTCGTCACAGGTGTAACATATTCAGTCGCCGATAAGTTTTAAATACAACATAAAATGATCATACGGTCATAGCTGACAATAGCTGGCGTTTGGGGGGTTAAAACATTAAACGTTCATTTTTGGTTTAGAGGCGAGTCTTTATTATACCACAATAATCTGTTATTGCGAATTTATTTTCTGCATTTGTATATTTCATCATCATCATCATCATCATCATCATCATCATCATCATCATCATCTATACACCTTAAAAGTTGTTCATTCCTCTTTACACGGGTTTGGACTGTTGTATGGTAGGCAATTTTCCCAGCCTATATGCTTGTCCTAAGGTTAGGTAATACTTACACAGGTTCTCAGCGATGGTGTTGTTCCATATTATCCTTGGTGTACCTCTCCCAATTTTATCTTTCACCTCAGTTGTCTTTTACCAACTAGTTTGATTGGTTTCTGTGTACATGTTTTAGCCATCTCAGACGGTTATGGTGAGAGATATTATGTTCAGGTGAGGGGTTCCGGAGCATGGCTTTCCAACACCATTATTGCTAAGTTGAGAAAGCAGATTGTCTTTTGTAAATCGTAAGCTTGCAATCGGTAGCCTGGTAGTGTAATCTATACAGAAATTGATAGCAGAAATAAGATAAGGATTTGTAGTTGTTTTTTGGTTGTATAATTGCTTCGGTACTTCATATAACAGGAGGAGGGGCTCATTCCAGAATTTCTGTGGCTGCAACTTTAACCCTGTCAGACTGTAAAAGAATGTGTCTTTGATCTAATATTATAAGCAATAATGAATGTCTGTGTGTGTGTGTGTGTGTAAGCGGAATAGGCTGCCACACCATTTTCCCTATCATTATGAAACTTTGAATGGACACTCTCCTGGATAAGGGGCAGGTTATTTGCGGGCTTGCAGCTAAAGGGTTGGTTCCAGAGGCCGCTGGAGGCCCAAAGTTGGTTAAAGGTGCATTCCCAAACTTCTTGCATGTGTCTTATGTCTTATTAAAGGTTATTATAGCACAAACACTTTAGGACGAAGAAAGAGGAGGAAATACTACTTTATTCAAAATCAAATAATTGGTAATTGTTTTCCTTTAACGTGATATTATGATATACAACTTTTGTAAAAGTTTTGAAAGTAAAGTTCCATGTCTCCTCAGAAGTTGCCTAAAGTTTTCAAAGGCAAAAATGTTTGTCTAAACGAGAAAATTGAAAACTGTTCTTAGAATATTGCCTGACATAGCCTACCTATTGTCTTTACTCTATTTTGCCTAGGAATGAGGCTCTTTGGGGCATGCCTGATAAATTCCTTTTGAAAAAGAGGGGCGTGTGAAATTTTCTGAATTCTGCACCAAGTAGATTTGTTAGCTGAATCGGTCTTTAAGATATAATAGAAGAGGCAACTCATTTTGATCAAGAATCTTTCCGCCGATTTTAGTCAGTTGATCACATTGGTAAAGAACCAAAGTACAATGAGACTATTTATACATATAGAGAGGATCAAAGTTAACAATATACGTACGTACAAGAAAGCATAAGATGAAGTTGCGCACGCTAAAACATTAACAATTCAAACACGAACTCCGTTTTGCCTAAATAAACTAGGTTGAAGACGTGAATTGTAAATAGCCTCCAACACAGCGACCTTGCACTCCTCTTGTTCCAGTGTTCAAACTTCAAAATATTTGCAAATAAGATACTCAAACTCTTTTTGTGAATTTGGATATATTTTGAGTTCGCAGATTATTGAGATCAATCTTTGTGTAGAAAAATACCAGGCTTGATGTCCAGGCTTCTCTTTGAACCACTCCTTCCCCCTATCAGCCCCTGATGCCCTTTGTGAATGCTTCCTTTCCAGCTGCTAGTTCGTCTTTTATGATAATCAATAAGTATAGATTTAAGTACTAACATGATATGTTGTTAGATTATAAAAAGCTAGGATAATGACGTCTTACAGTAAAGTGTATTACAGCTTTTGAACTTTTAGGGCACAACTTTCTTCTGTCATAGTTTTGATTTAAAAATATTCAAAGTTTCTGTCGTGCTTAACCGTATACAAAATATCTCTGTTTTAATTTTCACCCTGAAAACAGTACTAAATTGCCAGGCAGGTTACTTGTATTTTATTTGCTATATTGGCTCAAAGAGGATGTAGTAAAATGGTGACAATAATAAAGGAAAAATCTATTTGGAAAAACTGGATGAATTCTGAATGCAATTAGGACTGGTCAAAGCTTACTAGTTTGTTTTTAGGAATATCAATAATGGGTCTTAATAAAACTTTTAATTTCGCTGTTTGAGCAATCCACTCAAATGACGTTCGAGGTCGAGTACCGTCAGTGGATCTAATAAAATAAACCAGAATGTGTGTGTGTTTGTAAGCGGAATAGGCGACCATACCGTTTTGCCTATCATTATGAAACTTTGCATGGACACTCTCCTGGGCTAAGGGCAGGTTATTAGCAGATTTGCAGTCTCAGAGGCAGGCCTCAGCGTCCCATGGAGGCCAAAAGTGGGCAAAGGGTGCATTCCCAGACTTTTTGGAAGTGTCTTATGAGCGTATTCCAAGTGTACTCTGAACGTTGCAATGTACATATATCTATTGCTTACAAATTACATTAGAACTGTCTTTTTAGTGCATTCCCATTGTAATCTGCATGCTGGAATGTACATATCTACTCTGTGCAAATAGCATTAGAAACGCTTTATGGGCGTATTCCAAGCTGTCGTCCTTTGACAAGAAGTCAAGTATTACTATCCCTATCTCATTAAAGATTTTCAAGTTCATGGATAGTCTGCGAGAGAAAGGGTAGGGTAGCCTGTATGTTGTCCTTTGTCTACACAGCATTGCTACACATACAGACAACAAGATTTACATACCTAAGCTTCCCAGGCAGTACCGGTACATTCAACTAGCAGATAATACTAAGCAAAGCTCCATTCCTTGGTCTTTATTCTATTTTTTTGGTGGAAATTGCCTTTGTATTAGTTTGTTGTGTGTTGTCGAGTCTTATCTTACAAATACGCTATAAAGGGCACAATTTAACATTTCAGGTTATCAAATAATTTGTTTTGGAGTTAATAAAAATTCTCCCGTTTTGCGTTTAGCTGCTTATAACATAGATCGTGTTATTATAATACTACAAGCTCAGGTACCAATTATTGTAGGCCTCTGTGAAATGGTTTATTCTGCAGCCATTTCAAAATCTCATGTGACGGTGGATAAAGTAGTATATTATCTGTTTGTTTTTGTAAATGAAGAGACTAACTGAATGATTTAAGTAATGAAGGCATATGAAAGAGTTGCCTAAGGAAAAACCGTAGCTCGGTTAATATAGAGAGAACTTATATGATAGCTTTAACAGAAAACCCTCTTTTCCTGTTAGCAGTTTATTTATTTTTTTACATAAATGCAGGAACATAAAGAGTCGCAATAGGATAACTCATATCTGAAAAATCACATAATTACTTAAAATCCAGAATAAGGAAACTACGGTGTCAAGATTTTTTTGTGCTCGAAATAATTTTAAGATTAAATTGGTCCCTTTAGGCACAAGGGAAAGTACATTGGTCAAAGTAGGACAAGAGATAGTAACTTTGCAATCATCCTTTCTCTAGTAATCAAATTTTGTGAACTCGCAGATAGGCAAAGAAATATGGCCAAATATGACTTAAACAATCAAATATCCAAGACTCTGTTGCGTTTTTCGAATAAGTTTTTACTAGGAGAAACATCATGTGAAAACGCCTGATAGAGGATGTTTGTGTTTGAGCATAGCATATTAATTTAGTGCAGGGTTTTAAAGCCTTTTTGCACTGGGGCCCCTAGGAGCAGCCCAGTACGACCTGACAAACACTTTCTAAAATTGTCGTCATATCTAATTCTATAATTTCTAGTGCAACTTTGGGATTGATGGAAAAATGGGATACATCAATTTTTATATTAATTAAACAAAATGTACATACGGGCAACAAAGCTCCTTTTTAGAAGCAAATGGTGATATTTATCAAACCTTATGTAAATGTACTTTGAAGCCTCTACATCTCGATAGTTATCACTGTACCTGAGATGAACGTAATTAGCACCCGCGCAATGGAAGACAGGGGGCATGGACCCTACATGTTTGCAGGCGGAGGTGTTAATGAAGTTTACTTAGAAGGTTTTTTCAAATGTTGTCGTCACAAACCGATGCTCTTGTAATCGATTCTAACCTTTGGTATTTTCTTTACAAGGCCAATAATCACATGTACTCAGTAAAATTTCAAATAGAAAATAAGAGAACTGACGACTCCTTTCTAAGATTTAGAAGAGACTTGCCTCTTACTCACTGAAATTATTCCCAACAGTTTCATCGTTCGTTTCAACATCTTTTAAACAAGATTATTTGGAAAGGCAACTGATATCAAGGCAACAAAAGGTCAACAATGAACAATCGACTCTTCTTGGCTACGAGAACAAGAGTGAGACGGTTGTAAATTCAATACAAGAGAATTTACTAGACTCTATATGAACTCAAGAACTGCAGAGGGCAAAGTTTCGACGGGGCAAATAACACGGTGGGGAAAATATCGGGAATTGCAGAAAGGAGTTCAGCTATGCAACCAAAATCCCTGGTCACACGCTGCTATGAACATTCGCTATGCCTGTCTGTAAAATATCTAGGTACCCATTTAAGCGACATACTAGAAACTGTCAGAGATATTGGGGTCCTCGTTAATATTCCACCAAAACGAAAAGAGATTTTAGGGAAAATAAGGGAGATTATAGATTGTAAGGACGACGTGGACGTCACTGATACGAGCCATTTCCTGACTCTAAACAAGCTCTGCACAACCCGTTGGACAGCACGGACAGCATGCTTTAAAGCAATTATTGTCAACTACAAACTGCTTTTGCAACTCTGGAATAAATGTCTCCATGAACATCTTCATGGTTATACTAAACCAAGGATATCGGGTTTTCAGGCACAAATGAAAACCTTCAACTTCTTTTTTAGTTTATGTATGGTTTAGTTGACAACCTATCAAAAACAATGCAAAAGCAAATTTGCCACCGTTTGAGACAGTCACTCAAAAAGATAGGAGTTGTGGCTCTGAGGAGGCAGTTCTGCCTTGAAAAGGAAGACTACCAATATACTCACAATTTTTGTTTCTTGATTATGGTAAATAGCCTGGCAACGATACAGAAGACTTTCACCCTGAAACAGTAACAGAATACTTCAAAAGTATTTACTATGGAACAAACGGTGCAATTTTACTGCTTTAAAAACAAGTTTGATTAGCCCAGCTTCAAAATTTTTTCTAATTTAGAGTAGCTCCTTTTAAAAACAGTGAAAGGAAATGTTTGGGATATTAACAGATATTTCTAAGATGATAAATATATACCTGAGAAACTAAAATTCGGTGCTACCTTTGCCGTCATGGCTCTTGATAACATTTTAAAAAGCAACGTAT
Organism: Carybdea cf. marsupialis auct. non (Linnaeus, 1758); assembly: GCA_010016065.2. Lineage (NCBI taxonomy): Eukaryota > Metazoa > Cnidaria > Cubozoa > Carybdeida > Carybdeidae > Carybdea > Carybdea cf. marsupialis auct. non (Linnaeus, 1758). The sequence goes on along the minus strand of JAAAKL020007210.1, from coordinate 7,191 downwards.
GTTAGTAATCAGTCAAGTATGTGCTCTCGATGCATAGCGCCATTTTCTCCTTCAGACTCGTTCTCACTCAGTAGATATGACGTCACAAGGGCAATACTTGTCCAAGCCAAAACTTGAAATCTCCAGCTATTGCCCGCACGTTAATCTTCCTTGTTTACATTTTATGATTACACTTCGCCAAGAAAAGTCGCATGAGCTTTTGGTATGCCAAGGTGTCAGGCTGTCAATTGTAACTAGAAGACAGGGTTGCATCAGATGAGTTACTTTTGTATTCTTGACCCTAATAGCCTGTAACACAAGTTGATGGACGAAGCCGAGATGAATTGAATCAGTGTTTGGTTTGGTAGCAAAATGTCGCCAATGTCGCCAATTTCTTTACTGGTTTTTTGTGTCTTCCTTAAAAGGAAAATGGAGTTCTCTTGTGACAAGAAAGCGCTGAAAGTTTTCCTGGAAAATGAAACGTACCATCGACAAGTATCTTAAGTGTTCTTTGATTGTTGGGAATCTATGGGATCGATAAGGTTGACAGCTACCAGTTTTTTATAAAATACGTCTATCACTCCAAGTACTTTATTATCATACCACTTTGGAATTATGACGATGTCCTAATGGCACTTTAGATCAGTAGCTAATCCAAACACCTGAATAAGGCAGACTGGTAGTTAGTAGGGCATGAGAACTTGGAAACATTTCAATATGAAAAATGTAACTTGTATTCCGTAGAGTAAGTACTCTAAGTTAGTACTCTTCCCTCTCAAATGACGGAGGGAGTTCTAAGTGCTCATAATAATTGGGTGGGATGGAGAAGTTTCTGAATTAAGTTAAATCTGGGGGGAGTCAATAGTCGAGGGATCAAATATTTTAAATGAAGATGATATACATACGTTATGCAAATAGAAGTCTCTACTGACGACATTTGCCATAATAATATTGCTGATTACCAGGAAGTCGTTGAAAGTGCCAGCATCCTTAATGCATTTCCAAACACTGTTGAACTTGTTTTTGAGCTTCAGTAATATTGTAGATGTTAAGAGCAGAGGTAGCAATCCACTCTTACCATTCCTTATTAAAATAGAAAGGCAGTTGGAAGGTCAAGATAAATGAGTGAAAAAGAGGCCCACAAAAATGGATCGTGTCATGAAAGATGTGATGTCTTGCCTGTGCAGATATGGAGGAACTGGGCAATGAAGAAAACCCTTTTGAACTATTTGATTAAAATAACACTGGTTGTTATCCAAAATTTGGCAATCTAGTACTATAAATCCATTATTTGAAATTGAACATTGAAAATCAATCTTTGGTAGCTAATCCTTAGAAATCAACATTTTTTTAAATCGATATTATATAAAATAGCGACTGACCATTACAACTCAGGCTTTTTGTAAATAAAGAATTGAAGATCAAACGTTGGTAATCGAGTATCGGATATCAAAAACTAGTACCAGAGCACTGGAAATGATGTTTTAGTGATAGAAAATCAGACATGAAGCTTTGCTACTTCTACATCTGACATCATGTATTGGAATTCAAGCATTGGAGATCAAACTTTCGTAATCAAGCATTGGAAGTCAAGTTTTTGTTATTGAGCATTGGTCGCAGTCTTTATCATATCCTGGTTACAGTTGATTATCAATCACACGGAATTGGTTTTTTATGAAATGGCAGTTTGATGACACAATAAACATAACGACATACGAATCAGCACCGTGGTTAGGACGCGAATCCGTGAAGAAAACGAAATAACAAGGGCGTTGTAAAGGTCATTTCTTGCAAAAATCAAGGGGTTTGGGTCACATGTTGTCTAGCAACGTTTGTACCAGACCTCTTCCTGTTTCAGGATTGATTATGAATAAAATTGTAGGCGTTTTTAATATTGTTTGAGTTTGATGGGGCAGTAAGACAACCGAGATTTGTTAAAGAATGAAGCTTTATAATTGTGGAGAGTTAAATATTCCCAATCTAGTGCAAAGGAATGGTGACTAACGCAAAGTTGAAAATCATTTTGGAGACTAAACGTTTTGTTGTACTGTGCAAACATTACAGGACGCTTTACAATCCGGTCTCGAAGATTCAATTTTCTATATGTTCGAATTTAGCTTTTGAGGTACAATTATAAAAATTGAACGCTTTTCTGATTAAAATTATTTACATACACTACACTGACTTAATTTTCAACATACCCCCAAAACTATTAAGCGCAGAAGTGCAAAGCTCTTGCCCAAGACTAGTTTGTCACTCCAAAAACCGTCTCTACAAAAAATGATAGATTATGCAGCATGCGGAATATTTACTTGCATTTGAACACCGGGATTAATAGACTATTCCAAGGTTTGTTTGATGTTGTTTGAAATCACACAAGTTGGGTATTACCAGAAGAGGAATCAAGAAGCATCTCTGTTAAACATTTTTTGAGCATTTTGTATTGTTTCTCTTTAGGCTAAAATCTTTGACGAAGCCCTTTTAGCATGAGGGTATATTACTTGCTTGCCAAGTAGATAGGAATTCGTATCAATTTAAGAATATCCGGCGACAATCAGATATATACATCTTGTGAGTACAAGCACGTAGCATTAAAAAGTGAACGGAAGCAGAAGAAATTGAAAACTGTATGACTAAAGGCTTCTCGATAAAACTTTCAACTTGAAAACAATTTTTTTACAGGGAATTAGTTTCTGGAAGCTGATAGATACTAATAGATAGAACGATGTTTAGATAGATAAGTGCAGTATAGAGCTTCTCTCACCTAAGAAACGTAGACATTAATGCTTAAAATCCCAGAGAAGAGGTGTTCCTCAATTTCTAATTTTTAGAAACTGATGGGTTCTCGGTCTTCCCTTTTCCATAAAATGTTCTCCACAGCTGCACATTTATAGATAGCATTCCTTTTTGCTAGAGTGGTAAGACGTCCTTCCGACTGTACTACAACATGGTCTTAAGTTGAGAAGAAGGTTTTTAAATTGCTTGCCCAATAACATCCTTTGTTAGTCTTCGTTGGCTGCTCCTCTTTATTTCCAGACATCCGTAACGACAGGTAGCTGCAAGTAAATTTGGCAACATCTTGAGCCATACACTGGCATCATAATTACTTTTCTGCAAAACTTTTTATGCAAATAATACCGAGATGAGTTAGAAGAATTAACAGTTTTTACGTTTGTTTTCTTCTTTTTTTTTCAATTTTGAAGAGATATTGAAGAAAAATGAAAATATCGCTACCAGGATTCGAACCCCGGATCCACACAATTTCGTCCCCCAAATTGAGTAGAGCTGGCTTTTGATGTCGACCAATGGATGATTGGAGCTGCTGCCGCAACTAGAGAAAAGGGATTATTACCCGGTTTATAAAATACAACTGGTAGAGCAGCACACTGCAATTACTTAAGTCTCGTGTTCGAATCCAGATGGAAACATTTTTATTTTTCACTGGTATCTCTTCAAAATCGTGTCTTTTTGATAAATTTTTCCTCATCAAAACACGTACATATCCCTTGTTAGTAATGGAAGCTACTCAAATTTTAAATGCTAAGAACGTAATGTCAACATTCCATAATAAAAGCCTTTAACTATACAAAGGAAAAACTCTCTTAATATCTCTTCAGTTCACACATATATGAGTAACGTGTTTTCGAAAAGATTGCAAAAAAGCATTTAGTATTAAGGGTTATATTGCCAAAAAATCTCTTCAAAATACACATCGTGGAAAAGGGCTTGAAACGTCACAAAAGGTCACAGAAATTGAGCTCTTTTCCTGTGTTCTTTATGAAGCAATGAAAAAATACATTTTCATAGGCCGAAAAGCCTCCAACCCCCTTTTAATATGTTCAAGACTTCCATTTTCCATTTATCGGATTTTTAAATCAATCTTCGTGAGTCTTTAGCCTCATTGAGCCTTCGGTATCACTGCTGTTGCATTTGTTTTGTTGGGGTTTTTTCTCTCCCAGGCCTTATCTATATTGACTACAAGTTGACAAAATCTCGAAATTTTGATGTTTTCTTATTTCTTTTAGATATCAATGCAGTATAAACATGTTTTTCTAAACTTTTCGTAAATCAGATGGAAACAATGGTTAATTAAAAATAATATAGAATGGAAGTGGAAGTGGAATATAGCATGGAATCCGATGGTGGCACCTGTCACGAATAACGAACTACATGAGCGGACGCAACAACTTCCAGTTTCAGGTTTAACCCCTCAAAGAAGGGTGCGATGGTGTGGACATATCCTGCCCCTGCCTCCGAGTCATTCAAACCCGCGCGGTCCTGGATTTTAGTCCGTCTGCAGCAGGATGGAGACGTTCTTGAGGCGCACCACCTCTGAGATCCTGTGGAGCACCTCTATCTCAAGCGGAGCAGCTCGCTGCCGATCGTCAGCACTGGCGAGCACTTGTGTTTCAAGTTGGCTCTACGCACCGCACGGTGCTCGAGTATTAGTGGGTGAGTGAAGTGGAAATTGTTAAGCAACCGAAATATGCTCTTAAGAGTACTCCCATTATACACATGCCAAGTCCGGAATTTTAGAGGGAGGTTGAAAACACAATATTTTCTTTTTAATGTTATTTCATAAAGGAAGCCAAATACGTGCTGCAGTAAATAAAAAAAAGCAACGCTGTCAAATATACCAAAGTCGATTTCCCTTCCAATGCATCGTCACCGAGTTTCTATGCAGCTAGAATTAACTAAAAGGAGAGATTATTTCAGAAATTGATGCAATGCACTCCTTGTTCCTTTTTGACACCAACTGACTTATGACCTTCCACTTTCAGTACATCGAGTCTCTCTAGGAGACCATCTCTACCCGCTGAAGCATCCAATGATCTTTGACCCTGGTCCATTAATTAATGAAGGCCGCTATTACAAACAGCTAATTAACTTACAAGCGATTTTAGACAATGAAATACCAGTTCTTTCACACCTCACTAATTTCAAGTCGAGTTCTGAGACTGAATTATGTAAGATTAGAATAAATTTTGTGGAATCGGTTCTTCATCTCTACAAAAAAAGGGGTTACCATGTCTTTTAACATCACTCGCGTCAATTCAGATCATCTTGATCTGCCCTATTTTGGTTTACCTTAAACTAATATCTTCTTGTAATATAAATCAATCTAGTGATGATGAATTCATATGATGAAGCAGATCTCTGTAAAAATTGGGGGGGTCAAAGGGACTAAAAGTGGACTATTTGACATTTCTGGGCCCAAAAGTGGGGGGACAAAGCAGTTGTTGTCCCTTCATCCTGAAAAGTGAGGAGATTAAGTTGTTCCTTTCTCCCCCTCAACATTTACACCCATGGTTTACGTTGAAACTAACATTCTGATAACGATACCCTTTTTGGAATAGGTTCTCAAATCTATTCAAATGACTTAAATAATTTTTCAAAATCGTTTTTGTAAAAAGACACTATCATGAATTAAAATGTCATGCTTATTTTGATTATGAGGAGGGACGGAAAATTCCATTTTTTTGACAATGTACAATAGACACCTACAATCAATATAAAAAGAGAACACGACTTTCAATTGACTCGAGGAAGTCTCTTCGGACGGAAGGTTCTTAGATATGATTTCCATATTCTCGTATTATCGTAAATGAATTTCATCTTGTCAGAGCTTGTCAATCCATACATTTCAAGAAATGGTTAGGAAGGAAGGTATTGTCTGACAAACGTAATAGGTGAAAAGTAGCGGAAGATATAAAGAAATATTATCATACAATATTACACAACAGTTATTGATTAAAGTCATAATACCTGTATGACAGGCAACGCATGGCAACTGAACGAGAAAATTACAAGCAATTGAAAATACATTGTTCATGACTTCATACAGTAACAAACGCAATAACCACAAAAATAATACAATAAAGCTCAGACTAGAAAACTAAAGTTAAGAAAAAGCGGAAGATGGGACCCAAATTCATTTTGCCAACCAAGTGACAGATTTAGAAAAGCTCCGGAAATAGATTCAAAAAGCTCAAGATAAAGGTCTTTCATAGCTCTAAAATAGATAGAGAAGCTTCTAACAGTGTAGCCATTAACAGAGTTTCAGTTTAAGAGCAGTGGGAGAGTAATGGCTGAGTCAAACTTATCCAATACTGGAAGAAAGAACCCTACCCAGGTGGTCCAGACCCTACAAGTAGACTCGTGGCTTTTTACTTTACTTTACATGTTCAATCTTAATGGGAATGTTTCACGTTTCATAAAACTTGTCAAGGACTAGTTTGAAAAGCAACTTTAGAAAATTGAATTATTATGACGTCATAAATACCCCCTACGAAGTGTCGCCCCAAAGCAACATAAAATGTTCATTCACATATAATATTCCAAATAAGACTTTTGTTTCTTTAGATTATATCAACTGCATATAAATATCATTTGTGCATTTACGTAAAGATAACTATTCCGGCAAAATATCTGTTAGCTGTTTTATCACTTTTAGGCTTTTTTCGGCTTCCAGTTGTGATTCAACGTCAACGTCTTCCATTTTAAAAATGATTTTATGCCGATTATTGTTTTTGACAAACAGCATTCTTGCTTATTTCCATAACCCAAGAACAAAATATTTTAGAGCATTATTAACATTATGATAGCAGTTTCCTTACTAATCAACCCTCCTACCCCCTCTGCCCTACCTTTAGAATGTCACAAAATAACCAGTTTTGATAAGGTGAAGCAATATAAAAAGGTTTTGGTTATGATTCCCCTTATTTCAAGGGGGAGAGGTTTCCAAAACATTTGTTTGTTTATTGTGTCCCAAAAAGCCTACCTGGCACAAATTGAACTTCGTGGCACAATCAAGCACAACGAATTGATAGGTTGGAATTAGTTTACTTGATCTATCATACTTATGAGGTTGGCAAAACAAGTAGCGACAAGTCTTGAGAGGTACTCAAATGTGACCAACGATGTTGAGAAACTGATGCCCGCGCCGGGTTTCGATCAACGGCCTTCCGTAATGCTAACCGCTACGCTACACAAGCTTGCTCTTGTGAGTGCTCAACCTTAAGCATACCACGATTATCAGACAATGCACTCCGTGATATTATGACTACACAGTGACGTCAACCTACACAATGCGAATATTCACTGCAGGAAGGTGATGTTACAATGATCAACTTCCAACAGCCCCCCCCCCCCCCTTAATTGGTGTTTTCCGCGGTTGGCCTCCCTTGTTTCACCCCATTGGCGGGTTAGTCC
>JAAAKL020007209.1:0-17133 GCA_010016065.2 Carybdea cf. marsupialis auct. non (Linnaeus, 1758) | reverse complement strand
ACAAAATATATGAGGATGTCCAAAGTAAAGTTGTGATGATATTCGATGCAATTCCTCGTAACCGTTAGGACAGCACAAAAGGACACTTAGGAGGTACAGAAATGAGATGGTGAAGGGGAAAAAATACTTGTGATCATACAAATATCAATCTTGTATAACGCAACATATACAAAAGTGTTTAGCGCGCTTTACATGTTCAATATGTAACAGAAACTAATATCCATCGATCAAATAATGTGCAGATTCTCTAATGTTCTAAAAAGCTGATAATTGTCAAGGTAAGAAAAAGGCTTTAAGTGTCTAATGATAAAATGTCGTCTTTCAATCTAAATATTTTCAGCATTACCTGGTGTTGAATAGGGCGTTGAAAGTTCTCACCCTCTAGATACGGTCACTTAACGATAGGTTCTTATCAAATAAAACTCCTAAATTCCGTGATGTCTCGAATGTGTGGATAGGCTCTAATTCAACATTGAGGGCTTCGATACTGATCTTTGAAACTTCCAATCTAATAAGGATAAATTATGTCTTTCTCCTGTTGAGCCACTATTTAGTTGAGTTCGCATATCAGAAATGCAGCTTTCCAGTGCAAGGAGAGCCTCATCCATTGTCAATGTGTCATTAGGTGGAAACAATAGGAATAATGTTATTGATGTAAAGACATGAATTCTGGAGACAATCGTTAATCGCATTAAATAGACCTGAGATGTAGTCGGAGAATAACGAGGGACCTAAACAGCTTCCCTGTAGAATACCATTTCTTGATATCAATTTCAGCAGACAAAATCCCGTCAGCTGATATTGCTCGTTTCTGTTCCGTTTCGACCTAAACCAGTCCTTAATTGTATCAGAAAATTCATACTCTTTCTTCAGTGTTTCAGCAAAGATGTTGTTGTCAACGGTGTTGAATGCCACGGTAACATTCAGAAAGATAAAGAGTGCGACTTTCCCCCTATCCACAAAATTAATAATGTCGTTCTGGAATTTTGAGAGTGCTGTCTCTACTGACAAATTTTTGCGATAAGAAGATATCAAATTTGACAAGAGGGCATGGTCTTTGCTGCACTGAATCAGCTGATGAAATATAAATTGTTCATAGAGATTGGAAACAGATAGTAAATTACTTATGAGTCCAATCCAATTTTTTTATACATGGCTTTAGGAGGGAAATTTCCAGTCATCGGGTGTAAATCATTTAGTCAAGGAAGGTTTATTATTTTGGTAAGGATTGAAAACAGTGCATCAGTGCACACTTTGAGGATAGGTATTGGATCGAGTATGCAAGTGTCGGAAGATGACTGGCGAGGCAATTCTTTCTCATTGATAGGAACCAACATTTTAACTACGAGTAATTCTTTTAAGCTCGTAAATATTTTTGGTGTTTTCATTTCTCGCTCTAGTATCTTTTCGCTAGTTTTTTCTATCTTCCAAACAAAGAATTTATTAAGAGTCTTTGCTAGCTCTACAGGATCATTGTTGGTAGGTATCTCTTGTTCTCGGGTGAAATTGAACGTTGCATGGATCATCCCAAAGAGCTTCCAGCTGATGCCTAAATTATCAGTAATGATGGAGATGAAGCACGAAACTCGAGACTCTTAAGAAGATATCTATGCTCATTTATTGACTTTTGTAGTTTGTAGCTAGGTGGGCTAGACGATGGTTTGCACCTCTAGAACACTTGTCAGTTGGCTATAAACTTTTCCATGGATATGGTGCTGTAGCCATACAGGTCGCATTTCAATAACTCTCATATACGTAGCCTCTTTGTTTGTATGGAGGGATTTCTTTCTGGACAGCGTCTTGGTTACCTCTGAAATCTGTAATTGCAATACTGACGACCACCCAAAATTTGCGTAGGATGTTAGGATAGAGAAATAATATTATCATAAAATTGCTATCAAGGTACCAGCAACGTCATACAAAGACATGGCTCTAACCATGGCAACTTGTTGTTTTACCTAATGGAATGCTGTAACGTCGATGATTGCTTATTAAATTTCCTCTGATCGTAACATTGGCTCCGAATCCATGGAGGATATCGGCCTCCAGTTCAATATGGCCTTAAACTGAACCGTGAAAAGGTTGACTCGCAACAAATATGTGCGAAACTTTTGCAAGAAATAAAGATGAGATGAGAGTATTTTAAATGTTAAGCTTCCTTCAGTATAACCAGTTGTTCAAGAAAAGCCATTAAGTGTGCATTCTCCAGAACGTAGAATAGCATTCGGTCAGTTGATGCAGATATACTTTGACGCAATTGCAACATCATAAGGCAGTTGGTCACACACGTCAAATACCTTGAACTACAGAGAGCAATCATGATAGTGTTTCAATCTGCTGAGGTCGTATTAAAAAGTAGAAGGCATGCTCCTTTGCTCGTAGATCTCATAAACATTCCTGCCTCTTTTACCATTTTTTTAGTGTACGCATGGACATCATGAGAGACATTTTAATACACTTCGTCTTCTATGATAACTACACTAAGCTCTGAAGTACATCATCAGGAGTCATAACACTAAAAGATCTTAGAGCACAGTAGGTATTCGAAATTTAAACGGCAATACTGTACGACGTTCCTTTGTACGGGCAAGGTGGAATACTAGTACAGCCAGCAGTCAGGATACTACTTGCGGCTACCTTTAAAGCTTCTGTTTACAACTTTTCATGTTTCTCTTAAGATGTAAATGACTAAGGCCTCGACTGAGATGATTAAATTCTCTATTTTGCTCTGCCTTTAAGCGTAACATGCATGCTGCTGTTAGGCATACAACTGCCACAGCACCGATTGACCAAGCCTGGTGGTTTAAAATAAGTATATGGAAGATTTCACCGGAGAAAAGGCGCAGAATATTATTGTCACTGGTGTAGTCAAGACATTGACATATATAGTTATTCAATCACGCAATAGGGAAATATCGGAACCATGTTTGGCCCCGTTTTTAAGGTTACGGAAGTTTTTGTATTGTTAACAAAAATTTTCAAAATAAATGTATTCTTGAAATGGCTGCTTACAGAAGAGGGTAGACCGACACTTGGATCCGTCCTGTTTAAGGCGATGTATTCATTGCTGGGTCTTCGATCCAGAGAATACTCATCAGGCGGCGATAGCTTCAGAGCTAAAATAATTAGAGCCTTTTCCAGCCTGTTGTTGTAGTAACCCAACACTCGTGTCCTTAGGTGGTTACGGGGAAGAGAAGGATGCTCATCGATCTTCCGAAGCAAGTATTTACGTTCCCAGGTATTTTCGACATATCAAAAAAGCGTTCTCGGTTACGTTATTGGCCTTCTAATTTCATTGGTTCCATTTTAGTGACCTGTGAGTATTGTTGAAGTCAATAAAATACTCGGATAACTTTTTATTTTTTGATCATCGATGGTGTGGTTGTTTGGGTTAAAGTTGCACCTTCTTTGCATTGTTGCAAAGCCCTTTCTAATTACTATCTGTTTGCACTATGGTTTTAAACGCTCTTATTTCTGCAAATTGGACCCAACGTACTACGTCCGAGGCTAAGTTTAATTATCTCTTAGCCCTTTATTTGTAGTGAGTCTTCAAAAATATTAGATGAATTCCTCATTGTTTGTTCTGCCTATCGATTAAAAAGATGTTACATGTTATAAAGCTATGGTGACAGTATGCAGCCTCGTCAGATACCTTTCCAAAGTTGATGAAGCCAGTGTTTACTGTGATTGTAGATTTCAAGAGTTCAAAAAAGCTCCTGAAGTAGTTGGATTGTGACCAATGGATATTCCATTGTATTCATAGTAGACTAGAGTTGGTCATGTCAAACTTTACCAACACCTTTGTGATAACGAACAAAACGTAAATACAGGTATTTTGCTGTTTTCTGTTCTCTTCAGTGACCATCTTAAGGTTTAGTTTTTGATCTGTTTTGCACTTCCCAAGGCTGAAAATGTGCAGACCTTCCTTAATTTTTCTTTCAACTTGGTGCCTGTATATTTGTCTAGGAATTGCAAAAGTATTTCACTGTAGTGAGAAATTGACGATATGTGTTTTTTATTTGTAAATTCAAGATTATCACCTTTTGGAGGGAATAAGAATAAACGCTGCTGCTTCTGCTTCTTCATTAACTCTGATATTACACTATCAGGATGTTGACCAGAACAAATCGGTTTGGCATCTAGTCCTGAAACTTCAATACACCATTCCAGATTTCATCCTTTGCTCTGTCTCCCTGTATCAAGTCGGTCAAAATAATTAGACATATAAATATGGACAACCTGGGTTGACTCAAGACGTTTTAGAGCAGACATATGAGTATTTTTACCTCAAAACTTACGATTTAGTACGTGCAACAAGGCTCGCATGGCCACAAAACCAAGTATGTGCTGTTACTAATTGAACAAAGAATCAGCTACTGCTTTATAAATCTATACGAGAATTACCACAACATTCAACGTCATAAAATACAGGAGGGTAAAAGAGGTGATACTGTAAGTAAACTGACTTTGTGGAAGCTTCGACCACATCAAAGTTGTAAAAGACTAGCCCGTCCTCTCAAATTTCTCTCCAAATCAATACGAACTTTTTCCCACAGGAAATAAGCAGGTAAAGAAAGTCATACAGAAAGAGCAAGAACCAATAATAGAAACAATAAATAAATAAAGCTCAAATTCTTTGGGCATAAAATTCGGGCTGCTAACACCAAGACAGAAGGAATACGGGCAATGGTTAAAGGTGTACAGCCGAGAGAAAGGCCTCAAAGAATCTGGTTTGACAATATCCAACAATTGAGTAGTTTCGGACTGAAGGCAACGTCAGAAAAAGCTGGATCACGTATGGTTGAAGGAAACATGTCAAGTCATGGGTGCACCAATTGTCTATCAAAGACTGTGGCTAATGATGATGATGATGAAGATGACAACTGTATCTTCTTTCAGAAAACACACACGTGACTAAATTCAAAAACTTGAAAGAAACCCTGATAAGCATCCCCTTTACTTTCGTACTTTAGTAGTGATGCTTCTGTTCAGACTACCTGGGAACATGATGGCTACAGGTCAGAGCGAGATGGTAAAAAAATTCATAGCTTCCTCATAGCGGAGGGCCTATGCGTGGGTCCAATACCGAGTACGCCCTTGTGTGTGATGCACACAAGACAAAAATACCAAAAAGGACGACGTGCATGTCTCATAAGTTATTTAAATTGAATCCTTCACAAAAAACATTAAGGGAATAGGCTTAAGCGCGTTATGAATCAGGACCGATAGATCTTATTCTCGTAAAATATTTTTCACGGTGGGACTTACTTTTTACTCCTTTGCAGAAGTTTCACTTCCCTTTTAAAACCCATACAAACTGGACATAAAATGTATCAAAATAAAACATTAATTAAGACAACTGTAGCTTCCAACGGGTGCATTAGAAGGCTTACGGAACTCAGAGCCTTTGATGAAGTGTGGACTAAAGCTACAATCGTACAACGGTTCATCTGTTGAGACATTCTACAACGTCATTTCCAGTTGCTTAATTTAAAGTTCTGTTGACATGGAAGGCACCATTAGATTTCCTGTAACCTAACTGAGAACTGTTTTATTAACAAGATGATAATGTACAGGCGCGGATCCAGAGAGGGGGCCGGGGGGGGCCATGGCCCCCCAAACGTTAAAATTTCATAGTTTCATGTGGGCTTTCTGCTACACCCTTGGCTGAGTGCCTGGAAGTACCTATATTTTTTCCAAATGGCCCCCCCCAAACTCAAACGCTGGATCCGCCCCTGATAGTGTACGATGACAAGTATCTGACTAAACGTCATCGAAACGTCATGGGTCACTGTTGACCCTTATTGGAACTAGCTAAATTTTGCCGTTATACACAGGTTATGCATAAAACGGAGATATCTTTTAAACTAAATTTAAAGGGTGGATCATTTGCGGCAAATATGAATCGGTAAAATTGTTTCCATGGGAAAATCAAGGAGTTACGATACAAAAGAATAACTGTCAGAAAATTTGTATCCAGCTAAACTGAGCAGAGAAATGAGATTACTATCTGTCATCTTGCCCTCCTTGTAGAAACCTGTACACTCATCATGTAGTGAGTAAACCTCGCTGTGTCTTGTAAGTGGCAACTTTAGCTGATTAGGCACGTAGTGATCTCCTGTTATTTAATCTGACGTGAGTAATAATACAACCAGAGTCAAGATCACATTTCAATGAAGTTTCTATTTCTATTAACTGAAAAGTAGTTAAGGCAGAAGATTGTTCCGATCATCGTAAGCTGTAAAAAAGTATATTACTACTAGACTTGAAAACAGGAATAGTAATAACAGGACCTCCAAAATTGTTTTATTTCCGAAGAAAATGGAGAAAATGAAGATTTGTACAATAAATTCAATCATAAGTGAGATCCACCGATAACACGCCCCTTGGTTAAAGCCTACAGTTGCTTGTTCATTGCATTACATGAAGAAAATTATCTATCTAGTACCAGTTTACACTCTTTTCTTCTCTTCCTTTCTTTTCTTCACTAGCCCTAAAATTCAGTCAATGAAAATACAATATTCTTCAAATAGTCCGACTACATAGTATCAGATCATTTTTGGTCTGGCTGATTTGTGTCTGTTCTGAAGTCTGATTGCTCAGCGCTCCCCTCGACCGATGGTGATCAAGGAAGAGGCTAAAACAATTTGATTTTAACGACTCTTTTAAAATAATTCGATCAAGGGGTGCAGGATGGATGGAAAGGGGTGTCAGGATAACCAATGTGCGCATGTCAAGTGCGGCTGATGTCGATCGATTCGAGAGGTGATCGACCAAGTGTAAACCAGTACTTACTCATTAATTCGTGCAATAGACCAAAAGGAAAAGATTTTGGCACTAAAACTCAAATTTTGTATACGTATCATATTTCTGACACGTGTACTGTGCTGCTAGTTCGGTTCGCATCTGTACGCTTGCTGTTTCCTTAAAGTGAAAAGTCACCTTCCAGCTTTCCACTTTCCACTTTCCAGCTTTCCACCTTCCACTCGCCCTCCACTGATGCATGGTTATTTAGTTTGATTGATTCAGATATTTATGACACAACCAAAGAATGAATTAAAACCGTAGTATATTCAAAGCGATAAAATAAAGATTTTTCAGTCATTAAACAGCTCTAAGATAGACTCTTGAGAGGCAAAATTGCACCCATGTGGCCTCCCCATGTATAGAACCCTAGAGGCGAACCCTAATATGAAGAGGAACTTTTCCACAGGTGCCGACAGAGACAGACAAAGAAAAAAGAGAGCTGAGCTCCTTATATGCAACTGTATTCATCTGTAGAAGCAGAAGCAATTAATGAAAGCGTTCAAAATTAGGGAAGGCTAAAGTTTAAGAAGTCTATGATTACACGTTTGTAAAAAAAGAATCCAAACGTATTTCATATGTTAGCATATTTTATTGAAAGTTAATATTTAAAACTGTTTACAAAAAAGAAACAATTCATTGTATTAGTAAAACCTTAAATAGGTAATAAATGGAGTAATAAATACAAACACTAATCATAGATAAGCAACAATGAAAACCGGTTGTGCTTTAATATTTGTCTAAAAATGTTCATGAGGTGGTTGATTGTGATTCATTGACATCATTGCTCTGCCTTGGTAGGCTATGTCCGGTTACATGGATGAGCCTAACTGGAGACAAAATGTAGCTTTATGCAGCATGTAACCTGTGTGCAAACATATTCTGATTCAAGAGTAGTTAGCCTAAGGGACATGTTTACACAGTTGACATTCGAAATATTTATATCTTAAGCTGTGTATACACACATGAGAAAGCTAAATGGTGTCCGCTGTTTACAGCCATCGTTGTTGACGGTAAACAACTGTCTTGTCTGCAGTCCGTGTTATAACTAGAAGGTTAGGAAAGTAAATATTCGTTGCCTTGAAATCGAAAATTTAGAGCTCTGTTTCATTTGCCTAATCTTCAATTATAAACAACAAATTTTGGAATGATGACTGTTACTTCTAAACCTCGTTACAGACGCTGTGTAATACACGTCACAACAACTCTATTATTGGATATTGATATTATATATATGTTCACGTCCTCTAGAATTCCATGCACACACCTTGTTTATCCCAAACATCACTGCTACATAACGCGTTCAAGCTGTTCCCACTAAAATAATCTCTCAAATCATCCACTCTTCTTTGCTATCTGATTTTCCCAAGACTTTTAATACAATAGAATTGCTCACTAAACAGTTTTGACGCTGAATTATCGTCGAAATGCTAAGCAAAAGCCAAAACCTTAAATTGTCATAGAAATCAGTTCCTCTTAAGAAGGTTTCACTGCCAATTTGTCGTTAAAATCTATTAAAAATTCAAGCTTTGGTTTATTTTGTGACAAGAACGCTGCAAATGCTCTCAAACTGTTCCTCAACCAAATAAAGCGGTGATGTTTTGCTTTTAGCAGGTTGACTCTCCTAACCTTCTCTGTCTCTAATCCGATAGACAATAGTTCTTAAGCCAAGCTTGTATTTCTGAGAGGGGCTGTAGTAACACCTGTTCTTACTTAGAACTAGCAAGATGAATGCAGTCATCACTGCATTAAAACAATAGATGCGATGACCATTTAAAGCAGCTAAATCATTTCCATCTTATCCTTGTTTTAGATATGCCATGTTCGTTTATCTTGTCAATAGCCCTTCTCGGGAACAAATGCAGTTTCAAAGCGTAGGAGGAACATCTAAAGATGCCAAGCTAAGGATTGTAATGCTAATAGTATTTATACAAATGCATGTCATGTTTTTGCATATTTCCAAAAGTCGGAGTTTACCAGTCTTGACAAATAAATTGCCCTTTTCCTTTATTGCAGTTTGATTAATGTAAGATTGTACTAATTCAGAGCAAATCTCCAGTGGGCTCAATGAAACCAAGACAAACCCCGTTTAATAACAACCCAAATGAAAGTAGCTACACATGCAAATCCAATGATGACTCACACCGGACATCCATAGTGTACCTCAGGTCTTCCTTTTTGTATCAAACTATCAATTTTATCCTTAAATATGCAATTTATCTGTTCTTGAAACTATACTGAATATTTCTAGCTTCTTTACCACCTCTTAACACGGGATGATATTAAAATGATGTTGAAACACACTTCAAATACCACTATTTTGTTCATAGCAAGGGTTACGTTGTCCCCCTGAGTGTATTGAAGCTAGCGTTATCGAGAACGCTCCAGTTACAGGTAATTGCTCAAATATCACAACCTATATTCTTGAGCCAACGTCGACTATGTTTTCACTTCTAGCTAACAAGATTTTTCCAAGTTATAAAGTCCGAGCTAATTTCATTCCCTTTTACTTGCAGTAGATGATAATGCCCGGTATGTCCAATATATCAAACGTATCATCTTTACATGCTACCAAGATAACGTGTCATTAATTCCTACCCTACCAATTATCCACGTTTCACCTCCATTAGTGAAGGATCTCTCTAAACAATCACTCCGTTTCATGGTATTATGCAATTCCTGTCGAGGACGCTGTGTCCTACTTTAAAATGTAAAAGCTTCTTCTCAGACAGTTTGAAAAGAACCCGGAGTTCTATTTAAAATGGTCTTCTCACAATGTTCCTTGACTATCTTCTGACGCTGGCCTGTACAAATCACGCTAGCCATTAGAATCCTCTCTAAGGGAAAAATCGGGTGTGCTTATACTTGTATTTCTCAACTGACAGTTTTCGTAAACAAGCGACTAGGATGTTTAGGCCGGAGAATATTTCAATCGCTTAGGACTTAAAAGTTTCATATTGCCCGCTTCATAGAATATATTAAACTAAGTTGCTAAATGCCTGCATGGTTTTGACCTACCATCAGAGAAGACCCTCCTTACACTAGCGATTACGCCTTTTGCTACCTAAGACCAGACGAGAGACGTTATATCATTTACTAGTCACAGATCACGGATATCTCCATTAATACCCATATCTGGTAGCTTAACTGATAGAAATTACAGATAAGTAAGTAAAAAGTTATAAAGACACTGGTAATTTTTATGCTCTGCTGTGCCACTGAAATGTCGCTACATCTTCTTGTCTTATTAGAGCTGTTTTATATTGTCTGATAAAAACCTAAATTTTCACAACTTATTGCCTTCGTAGTAGCAACATTAATTTCAAAGTATCGATATCTCTCTGTGTAGAGTACCTAAGATCATGTTGCGTTGTACTTCTGTCCTTCATGCCTTTGTAGGTAAAACTGTTCCATCACAGATTTTATCACCTTCATATCAGAACAATTACAAGTTCTGGTCTACCTCTAATTGTTAGTAGTAACTCAAAAGCTATCTACTTAAGCAAGATTCCAATGTTTTTTCTACTGCATCATCTAACTCAAACAGGAATTGCATAATATTTAAGGACGAAGAATTCATAATGAATACTGCATAATTGCTGCTATGGACACAGTGAGGTATAAAATGTGCTAAAATGTGTATAAAAACCCTATTTCTCTTTGTCGTTTTGCCATTATCTAAAATTCCAATCAACAAAAGGTCGAAAATCAGAAAATTACAAGTGCTATATACAATAGTGGAGGTCGAGGCGCCGTACACCTTCATGCATCTGGTGCATACGTCAGAAATAACTCTATCTAAGGTCAATGACAGTAATTGTGTCGTCTACTTTGCTGTCTCCAACACTTTACATCTTAACAAGAAGTGCAATGAAAAAAGTTTTAATATGCAACGGATTCCTCATTTGACAAGACTTCATTTCATTTTACTTCTGTAAAATGAAAAAATGTAAGCTTCAGTACACACCTCTATTCACATGCAACACGAGAACTGTCGCAGGGCAGATTTTGAAGTCATTTTTAGAGAAAACCTAATTAAGGCTGAATGTCTTGTTTTCTAGCCTATAACAGAGTTATTTCTTCTCATCAGCAAAAGGGTAAAATGCAACTAGAAAGTTTCATGTTTAAACACTAGCATTTCCTATTTGCTTTAGAAATATGTTCGGCCTGCCATTACCTACACTTTCACATTGCCCTATCACAATACCTTGATGAAAGTGCCGCCTGCTGAAGTTTATTGACAAACTAAACGAGTGTTGCGATGTAAATGGGCATGGAAGATTGGAGTTTGAAAGAGTGTATGCCAGTTATGAACAAATGCTTACTTTGCGATGGGTAGATGAAATGCATACTGCTCAATAACTTTAATCACACATCATTGATATCGTTTCTATTAGTTGCTTAACATCTTAATCAACTAAACCCTTTTAATTTTGCTGTCCTATCATTACCAATCGTAAAGGTTAGTACAAGGGAGGGTCACCAATGTAATCGAATTGAATGCTCTCTCCCCCAAGCACTTAAATGGTATATGATTCAAGTGGCATGTCTGCTTTGTTTTAATCTCGACTGTTAAGTCTTGTCAACTCAGAATCCAAAATTACATTATGGTGTAAGTATTCTCATTGCAAAGTTAAGAATTGCTTACATCAGTAAATCCCAACTTTGAAAATTCGTAAGCATCCGTTGCTCTGATCTCTGAAAACTAAGTTTTGAACGTTAGGAAATCACATTTGGTGGTACTTCAGTTTAACTTAGCCATGGAAGAATAACTGTTTAACTCAAAACGTAAACTCGATGTTTGCAACTATTTTAGTATGTGATGGTGAGACGTGTAGAAATAGTTAGAACATATATAAACGTGCATGGCTGATTAACTTAGTATAATACTTTTTAATGTACACTGGATAGCTGAGAAGATACCATCCCAGAAAACTGATTATCAGAGCTTTGGTCCTATACAACCGATAGGAGAAGGGCATTTCTGATGATTTATATCACTCTGGTGTTTCCCTTCTTTGAATTCCTCTTGGATGTCGAGATCTCTCCGTCACAGGAGAGTGAGTCATAAGTGACCTGAAGTGCTCTAGGTTAATTAATGTTGTGCAATTGTTGAGGAATATAAGTAATCACAGGTCACGAAGGATAGAAAAGGATCGCATTAGATCGCAGGCTAACAATGGGACAATCTGTGGTCGCTGCTCAAAATGTGTGATCCTTAAACAACTGCTGAGCGTACTGTCCAGTGGTAGTGTATAAGTTGGTAGGTGCCGAAACCGTCGTTCCCATGCTGATGTTACCGAAATTTGTCGTAGGTGGAAATAAATTGCCTGTTGATCCTGGCATGTTGCAATATTTCATATCCTGGCTTGCTTGCATTGTTGCAGCTCCAAAGAAATTTGTTTTCGTAGGATCCTGCAGTGAATAAGCATTGTCGTTGCCAAAGCCAGGCATTCGGAAAGCATCTCCTGTCATTTTAGGGTAGGCAGTAGGAAATTGATAAGGTGGTAGGACAGGCCCATTAGTAGGAAAATTAATAGACGGATAAACCGTATGATTTTGGTTTGCTTTTCTTTTCCTTCGTCTTGGCTTATAGGAATAGTCTGGATATTTCTGGCTGTGAATCGTTCGCAGTCTCTTTGACTCTTGAATATAAGGCGATTTCTCTTCGTCACTCATTCGGCTCCACTCGGCACCGAGAAGTTTACTAATTTCGCAATTCAACATGTTCGGATACTTCAACGCCAGTTTTCGCCTTTCGGTTCTCGACCACACCATAAAAGCATTCATCGGTCTCTTGACATGATCGTCGTCTTCATCGTTTCCGTTCGTTGCCGTTGGCGTTCCCGGGTAACCAGTAGTTGATTCTGATTGGCTATTGGAGTTTATGTCTTCGGTCTTCGGCAGCTCCTCGGTTGGATTCATGATTGATGTGATCTGTTTGCGAAATAGAAGAAAATAGTCTTTCATGTTAGAAACCCAATGCTGAATTTAAGTTTGCCATCCCCACTCCATTCCAGACTATATCTCATTGAGTAATAATTACTTGTATGGATTAGTCCTCAATACTCTCTTTTAAACTTAAATGCCTATTATTAACGATATTTCAACAATATCCTGACCTGAATAATGTCATCGGTAATTTATAGAACACAACTACTTTACAGAAAATCAGCCAGACAAAACAGTTTTGACGCAAATTTAGAAGCAAAGTTTCATGAAGTGAAGACAATGACTAGAATTGAAAATTTGTGAAAGTTATCTTTCTCTTCTATGACAGTTCAATGCACTACTACAGCAAAATAATCTTCTGCCTTAACATGGAAGCAAATATGATGCTGAATCTTTACTTTTAGTTTTGCATGCCCTTTATGTGCGTATTACAGTAACAAGATGCAAGAAGTGTGCAGATAGGAGAGGCTCTACAAAAACCTTACACCTCCATCTCCAAGCAAAATAACTGTGGGTTTAACTTCGACAGCACTTTCCGGGAGGCCATAGCAAATACAGCGTCTTTGCTGTTCAAATCCTCACTGATATACAAATGCTTAAAGGGTAGTTTGGAACCGTTTATACTTGATAGGAGCATTAAGCAACATACACCATCATCTATGTGCATGGAAATTGATCTTACTACTTTCTGCAAAGTTGATTTCGGAATAAAAGTGTCACCACTTGAATAACAAAGGAATCTACAAAAATATTTGTGAATTTTCATTATCGTCGTCTACCCGTGTCTCCACTTCATTTCTTGGTATAACTGTATAAAGCGGTTGATGATATCCTGATTACTTCTTACTCAAGTACATTACTGTTATTCTAACTTAAACATTCATCGTATCTATTACATCCAAGGTGGTATGTATGAATTTGTACTTAAGAGATAAAAATGATGACCTGCCCAAAGTCATATGTATCCCATACAGGTAGCCACAACTAAAGATGTGGACTTTTAAGTTTCAAAAGCAGACTACCACAGCCTCCTCTTAAATAAAATGAAGATTATACCTCCAAAAGGACGTAATGATGACATTCAAGAGTAGTTGGCTTTAAAAAAGCAACGCAAATAAAATAATACCTAGCGAGTGAGCAGAGAGACAGCCAAATTTTAGAATTACTTTGTTCGAAAACGTGTAAAGTCAATTCTCTATATACTGCGATTAGTTCAAGGTTTATTTCTTATTATTCTTCTAAAAATATTCCACTATTATATCTTGATAAGAAAGGTTAAGAGCACAGCTCTGCATTCAATTGAAAAACACCCGTTCTAAATATTTCCAAAGTGATACAGTCATGATGAAATGTGCAGGAAGCAGGTATTGCATTGGGAGAGGAATTATATATCGCTATCATCATCTGACGACCTTTGAGAACGTCGGAGAAAGCGTGAAGCTGAGGACAGATTGAAAGTTCAGTAAGACATCTTTACTTTCATGAAAATAGAGCGAAGGATTTTCGCACTCTATTTAACCTTACGCTAAACAAGATGACATAACTACACCCACTCTGAAGCCAAATTGCACCTTGTACCTTCTGCTCCATTTTGCAACGTTAATTCTGCAGTGAGTCCTAGTAACTTAATCGTCCAAACGAGTGAATAAGATAATTTATCAAATTTTATAGCATATAATAAGATAAGTTGCATTTACTTTACTATTTTAAGTTAGTAGAAAATCCTGCAGTTTTAAACGTAGTGGATAGTCCACCATGGTATTCCAGTTTGAAAATATATCGGTATTACTTCTTTCCGGTGGGTTCTAAAGACTAACAGAGATCTATCTCCCCATTGGAGTTACTTGACCAAGATGCAAAGTTGTATAAGTATTCTAGAATTGTAGCTTCTAAAGCATTTTGATGTGCCTGAAACGTAATACATCACTATGTGATATCTTCTGTTATCCACGACCAAAATAGAGAGGATTGCTCTCTTCCCAACTTCCCAACTATCAAATGTTACACTCCGTGAAGACATGCTTGCGAAACTAGTTTAGCATTTGGAGTTTTTAAGACTCTGAGTATTAAACTTTCCCTTGGGCTGCATAATACATTTCGATGACTAAGCATTCTTTTCTCCAGTACTTTTATGTTAAGAGTGAGTGAAGCAGCTACCAAACGCTGTTGCCGGGTACAAATGTACGTTATAAGCAACGATAGACCATTCTTAAGTTAGAGCTACAGTTTAGGGTTCGGTCCGATAACGTCAAGATAAAACGACTGTATAAAATATAATATAAATAGCAGATCATCCAAGTGCGATAACAATTTGAGATATGCAGATATCTCCAAAGGCTAATGTTAGAATCCATGACAATCGTTGAAAGCACTTGAAATAGAATTGCTATTGAAAATTGCCATGATCTGGAACGGTTCTCTACACAGAGGTGAACGCCGCTGTAAGCTTAACACGAGTAGTTTGTGACCATCTCCACAACGAAAGTAACAAATACATTGAAAAGGAATGTAAATGCTCACTGATACTTACGGAGCCATATACTCCTAAAATAAATTGCATGAATCCTAATTCTTCAGTTCTAAATGAACTAAATGGACATTTCGAAAAAATGGAATGTATGGAGTTTGACAACATTTATCATGTTGATACTCACCGAATGAATATTTGGTCGTGAACTTCAATTGGATCTTTAGGTTTCAATCGGGGATCCCAATACACTACTGTAGGGTCGCCTGTTCCAATTCGACTGAGTGAATAGAGATGAATATGCTGATTACCTAAAACTACTCATAAATTATGCATATGAGCACGATGAATAGACGAGCGGGCAAGGGCAGAGACCAGGGCATAGGTAAAACGATAAACACTGTTTCTTCTAACTTTCGGCTCACAGACGACGAACTAAACCCAATACAAGCCAGACAACATTGCTTTAACACCAACAAAGAATTGAAGGAGGCAAAAGGAACATTCTTCGGAGAAAATCCTAAAACGAAGCCTTTTAGGTATCATGATACACAACTGGTACTCTTTAGACGTTTATCACAAAGTTATAGAAAGACATCATTTAAACAGATTACAATAATTTGATGTAAAGTATACAAGATTGTTTAATTCGTAGACAGAACGTTATTCAAAAATATACCTTTTACTGTCTCAGTTGAACATTCTTCTCCTTTACGTCTTCAATCAATGATGTTGTATATTTGTCTCCTGTAGAGTTGAACCCCTCAGAAAATATCAGATGGGTGATCCTTCTTCGTAGAGAATATCCATAAAACCCTTTCAAGGGTTATAATTGGTTTGAAATATTTTTGTTCGTAATTATCCTATACTGAACATAACTTTAAATTGAAGATTACTTTATGTCCGCCTGAAGATCTTACATTTTTCTCAGAGACATCTCTCTCCTAATATCTAGGAAGGATCTGCTTGTATCATCTTCCCATTTACAAAACAAAGATTAGCATTTTAAATATTTAATGAGAACCCTCAGCGTCTAGTAACAGAGGCAGGATATTCGCTCTTCGATAAAAAGGTTTGCTGGTAGTTTTCTACACTTCGTCTTTTTATTTGAGACTTTCGATCTCCTTGTCCCAATTGTCTAGCTAGAAAACATTAACGCTGATGGGAAAGGGGAGCCTAACTCCAGATTGCTTACACGTTCAACCGGTACTCTACCTGAAGGGCTAAAAGAGAAGTAGGGTTACTATACATTTAGGGGGGTAACACGTTTCTTCATAGCAGCTTTAAAACTAGTTTCTTCAGAGTGGCATTTAGGGGATGGTTCAGAGATATTCATGAAACTTTAGGTAGCAGCATCATCTGTGAGGCTTTATGAAGGGACTGACAACAAGCCAAGTAAAAAACATAAAAGTTATAGCCTTTCTTTTATACTTATTTATCTATTTAATGTTACTGATCTGCCGTTATAAAAACCATTTATTTTGTGACCTGTCATCATATACCGTGAGAACATTGTATTCTTTAAATTTTACGTTCTCACTCTTTGCCTCCTTGGTACATAGGAATATCTTCAAAGAGAATATCTAACAGAGTACTGTTCAGCTAAGCAAAGTGTACCTAAAGAATCACTTCCTGTCACATGCTTCCCAACACATGACCCCATTTCTCCGTACTGACGAAGACTGCCATTTATAGACACTGGTATGCATCCAGGTTATTTTGAGGGCAGTTGAAGTGGATATCCATGATAATCTAGGGTACCAGTATTATAACATAGACCACTCTTGAGAGAGGGCATATCTATCTATCTATCTATATATATATATATATATATACATATATATATATGGCTGTTTCAGGTTAGTGGATGCACCGCTACCCTCCATACCCCTAGATACGCGCCTGCCATA
>JAAAKL020007208.1:0-17133 GCA_010016065.2 Carybdea cf. marsupialis auct. non (Linnaeus, 1758) | reverse complement strand
GACGATCGCTTCCGCATAATTGGGAAAGCTAGATCTGCTTTTCACTTGGCCGTATTAGAATCCATTCACATCAAAGCTAGAAAACCGTTGCTTTGTAGAACTTGTAGCAGAAGAATTTGTCTTTTCATTGGGCCTCTTCGGTTAACCATTCAGCTCCACGGACACTGATTTGTCAAAACAACACCAATCCGGCAGTCAGAATTCTGACTGGCTACCTTGTAAAACACAGTTGGGTAAATAATGTCTTTGATTCCCTTTCGGTTATTTTCTGACGAATTGTACTCTGAGGAGTGTCAGACAAAGAAAAAAAAAGCTTTTTAGTACAAAATGAATTCGCTATTTCGTGCAGTTTTAAATATATATACATATACAAGTATATATAGGGGAGTATATGTATGTATATACATATATATATTTACAGCAATTATTGACGCCGTTGCTAGAGTTTGCAATAAAATATGATAAAAAAGCCAGCATTCTTCTGTGCGTATCAATATCATATAAAATTACAAATATATCAGAGAGGCTGTACACATGGGACTTCCTAGGATCTGAAACGTCACCAGCATAAAACCTTTCTCCCCTTGAACCATGCTTCTTACTGTACAGCTTAGAGACAATGGTAAGACCACAGAGGAAGAAGGTCTTCGTCCTCAGTGGTAAGACCCCACTTGGGGTTTTTACGTGCATGGTTGTACGAGCCCCTCATGACCCGGTTTGCAAGATCGTTAACATTAGATTTAAGTACTACAATACACTGTAAAATCGATTATTCTTGAAACTATGGAAATAGGGAGTTTAACATAAACAGTCAGAAAGATGAGAACGTCAGCAGGGACTCAACTATAGCTCCTTTAACTCGATTGTTGTCTTTCAAACACTGTACTGTATGTGTTGAGGAGGGTAAACCTCTGATTCAGAAATTTCATCGAGATGTTGCTTTATCGGTAAACGGTGAAATCTTAAGAACACAAAAGAATAGAAAACCAGTTTAGGAAAATGAATACCCTTATTTATATAAACATGGCACAATGTCAAGAAATACTTGGATCTTGATCAAAAAGACCAAGGCCATGACAGACCTCAAACTATAGCTTTTGCGTGTAGTGGTCGCTCAACAAGTCTATGCTACATATTTTTGATAGCGCGAAATCACACTAATGGAGGTCGAGACAGCTGTAGGTAGAGAGTGGTATAAGCCATAGCACAATAAATAGGGAAATTAGTTACCTTAAAATAACACAAAATAAGGAAGGACAGAGCATACTTTAGACTGGAAAAATAAGAGTTCTTATGTCTTGACTCAAAGCGACATGACCTTGTATATTGAGAGTTTATTGCCTAAATTTGGGGATCGACACCAACTTTTCTCTATTCATGTATGGCTCGGTTTTCCATGTTATCATGAAAGTGACTCAAGCCAGGCTTGGAACTAAATTTTCCTTTTCTATTAACGATGGAAAACGTGACAATTTCTTGTCTGATCCTTTTTTAATTTATCTACTTGATCATATTTTGACCAACCTACGAGTCAACAGGGGTAAAAATTCTACACGTAGGTATCCCAGCTTACGCACCTGGTTTAAGTACCAGAAGTCTATGGTGACCAGATGTACATATATCGATTCTTCTGTCTTCCATTTTAAAACTCTGTTGGTGATTATAACTCTGGAAAGACCCTCTTCCTTCCCAATATGGCTATCTTACATGTCAGGGGAAGTGGGGAGGGATTGAAAATGTAATGGGAGTCTACATTAAAGGGTGCAAACTAGGAAATTATTAGTTAGTCAAATTTAAAGGAAAGTTCTTTCTTCAGTTTATTGCAGACGCACTCGTTTGTTCTCGTCCTCTTCCATGTGATCTTTTGAATTCTCCTGCAACATCTCATTTCAAACTCCTTCAACTTGTATACACACTTCTTGCTTAGTGTCCAGCTCTCGCAGCCATACAGCAAGGTTGCCAAATCCTATTGCCTTTGTTATCTTAATTCAGTTCTTTAGCCTCAGCCCACTGAGATTCCACACTGCATCCAGTTTTGTCATAGCGCTTGTTGCAATATGATTGAACTCCTTGGGCAATCAAATAAGCTCACTATGGCCCTGACATCTTATCTCTCGTTGTCGTATATCTAAGCGACATTAAAATATAAGTTACGTTATTGCCAAGAACGAGGTTTCCGTTCGTTATGACGAGGGTCAAGTTGACGAGGTCATTCACATTGATGGGGTCATTCAAGTTGACGGGGTCTGCCGTTAGATGAGATGTTACTTCAACAGGTAATCCTTTCATTCTAGCATATTAACTGATCAATGACTTGTTACCCCCGTCAACCGCAACGATGTTGACCACTGTCATGACGAACGGATGGTACGTTCTTGGCAAATAAACAAGGAACTGTTGCACTCGCGTTGGAATCGTAATGCACAGTATGGGTACAGATTAAGCTATATATTGGGGATAAAAATTAGCAAGAGGTGTTTATTTCCTTCCCTTAAGTTGTTTACATTTATACCACTTGTCTTAGAAGTTTGTTTCGTTCAGTATATAAGTTCGGTGATTTCGGAGGGGCATATAAAACTGCAGTAGTGCCTAGTTTTGTGCCTCCTGAATTCTCGAATAATAGTAACTGGACTAATCAAGTGTAGTTTGATGACCCACTCGATTTCTTCTTAACCTAATGATGGTGAAAGTTTTCAAAACATTCTCTGGCTGTAATTCGTTAACATATGCCTTTGTTGTTAAAATTGATTTTCTTCCGTAAATCGTTAAGGTTTATTTGACCTTATTCCAGTCGGGTCAATGACATAGAAAATATCGGATGGCAAGCCATACGCCCCTTCTGAGGTTTACCATAGATTGTCAGGAGAGCTATGATTCAATCAGTCAAATCTTGACGTTCTATACGACTTATGTGATTCGTGTCGCACTATTCAATGGGAAGTATTAACTTCAACAGATGCAGATGAAACGGGTGGCCAAGTATTTGTCTAGTTAATCAACTGATTAAGAACTAAGCAAAATGAACTTTATCAAAATTGTCAATAACAATTTCGAGATCAAATTTAATAATTGTGATGGATAAATTCGCATAACGTTTCGCATCGGCAGACCCAACCAGAAACAAGAAACATCTGCGAAGTAGAATATATGAGGTGTGGGGCGTGAGGCGTGAGGCGTGTGGCGCGAGGAATAACTCGCACGAATAACTTTACAGAGGGAAGGACGTCTAAATATGAGACTACTAATAATGAATGTTTGGGCTATTGTCTGACAATTATCATATTTGACCATCCATAGATACGGTTGTGCTTTTTTCAAATTCAGCCAATCAAATTTTTATGATGGCATTAGAGGCCTCGTGGTACCATGCCATCACTGTGTACAAATAAGTCGTTAGAGAGTCACTTTGACGTCTTTCGTGTTTTTTAAGTAATGTCCAAGAAATGTCTCCTTAATAGGCAAAGTAGTCATCAATTACTAAAATCATACCATTGACCTTCTCTTGTGAGAATCCTGTGACACCGATTCCATATGCACCTGCACCTGTTTCACTGAAACCCTATTTTATTGTTTCCCTGCTTCATTGTCTTCAGGCCTAATGTCGGAGGAGAATTGAAGCCAAATAAATTTATTAGACACTGTTAAATATCTAAAAGTATTTTATCAGGTGAACATTTTTATTGATCGCAAGCACATCAACGCTATAATCTATTATAAAATACGATAGTTCGTGTAATAATAAGTCAGAAAATGATGCCTTACAAGTAGAATCCACCATTTTGGCAATAAGTATGAGACACCTCACAGAAATAATTCCAAGCCTTAGGTATTTTTAAATCTGGTACTGCTCAAATGATATTGCTTAGTAATTGCTTGGAATTACAGAGGGTTTTCTTATTGTTTCAACATAGGACACTAACTTTGTTGACCACGTTTTTCTCTTTGTATGTATCTATTCTCTGATGGCAAGTCTCCAAGAACCCAACAGTTTATGACGTAATACGGATTCAAGTCAGGTTGATAGCTTTACGCCACACGCACACAGCTGTCTTTGTCATTCTGCCTTGCGAGTCGTGAAAGTCATGAAAAGCGTGCGCACTTGGTCCAATACAGCACTGTGCGTGAAATTTATTGCCAGGCGATTTGGTTCTATCCCAAATATCACTCTTAATGTCGCAAACAATAAAAATTTGGGCGCCACTTGGGCTACGAAATCTGGCAATCAGCGATTTGCCGCTCAATCCTGCAACACTACTTTACGTTATCAGCAATATTATTATGAAGCGAAATGACAAAGGGGTATTGATGTTCTTTAGCATATCCATTATTTTTATCCTTAAGATTCTGTACAGGACTTCTTTGTGCATCATCTTTAAGAGAAAAGAAGTCAATCAAAGGACACGATAAGGAATTGAATAGATATTTCTTATAGTCAGCACCAGACCCGTTAAGATAAGGAGTCTCCTTGTAGGACAATCAAACATCTGACAGATCAGCTACGAAAGCAGTGGGGGCCAGACGCTCAATGCCTTTAAAGTATTCAAAACATAACAATCGCGCCATACATCTTGACTTCAAAGATGTGGAGAAATGTTGTGGACAATTGCATCACTACGACGTTAAGTTTGCCTTTGCCTCGACGAGTAACCACTTTATTACATTGAGTGTAACATAGTTCCCTACAAATGATATGATTTTATATGAAATTCTGTCAAAACAAGAAGGGAACTAATAGTTTACTACATTTCTCCCGTGCAACTCCTTGTATCTTTCTTTCCTCAATAATGGTACCTATCTCTGTTCTAGTTGTATATCATGAAAATCTCTGAAATTTTAACGATGAAATCAAAAACTTTTTTATAAACCAATAGCTGCCAATCATCTGTCATTGCAATTTTGACACGTTACTTGTAAGCGTTCTCGTGCGAAATTAAGTCCCTGATGAAAGGCAGCCAATCAGGAATCAGCATTGTTAGGAGCAGCAAAACAAAAGAATACCGTGTTATTACTGAAGGTGGACATTGGTGCTATAAATTCTTGTTGGTGAAAAATCGTGGGACCACGGGGAACTCCGTAGTTGCCCAACGTACGATGTTTTTTCACGAGGCTACGATCCAATACTAAGGAGGGAGAGAACTTTGGGGTGTTTACTGTTTTCTTTGATATTGCGTCACTACACAGCCCCCCTGCTAGAGGTGAAGACTTAAGGCTCGATAGTTTGTGTGTCTCTGATAACCGACTTCTGTGAAGTAGGAGATGAGGTGTAGGCGTCGTGGGTTAGAGAGAGAGAGAGAGAGTGGATGTGTTTGTAGTGCCAATGTTGCGCCATGTGTTTGCAGGAGAGTGTTCTTGTCTTGGGTCACCATTTGTAGTAACTGAAGCTGGACATCCGTGCTACAAAATCTCAAAGGTGGGAGGACAGAGGAAAATAGGTGGAAGGAAAATTATGGGACAACGGGGAATCGAACCCATATGATCCTTTGCCACTACACTACGGTCCCATATTAACGAGAGAGAGAAATTTGGTATGTCTGTAGTCTTCTTTGATACTGCGTCACTACAACTACAGCAACATAATCGAAACACAAAATAAGAAAAACGGTTCAGTGTAAATAGAATAGCCAGAGTGAATAGATATAGGGAAAATCCTGTTATAAAAAATTGTTTGGGATACTAGCAACACACTATGCAAAGAGACATATTCTATCAAAAGCACGTTGTTTACTGTGCCGGATTTTGATGGGAGCCAAGTTCATTTTCTGACAAAATTATCACACCAACTCTCTTTTAGTCTGACCCAACAATTTATGCAAATTTTGATATTGTACCAGCTCACACTATTATCATTGACCCCTTTAGTCAAAATTATGAACTAATTTAAAAAGTACGTGAGTTCTGTAGTGGCCATTTTATTTTCAATGTTTTTATTGCAAACAAAACCTTTAGAAAAATCAAATTAGTGCATATTTACCCCTCGCCCCTTTTAAAGCATAATTGTATAATTCAAAGAAGGGCATATGATTAGGACCCTTCAACCCTACTTATTAAACCCTCCCGTAATTTTGCACTTAAGAACATCACTACTGACTGTAGATGACACTATGCATAATAAAGCCACTGTCCTAACGACAGCCGAGATCTCGAATAATCGAAAAGTAAAACTTCAGAGAAATGAGACTAACGTATAAGCTCATAAGGAAATTGGAGCGAATCAAATGTACAAATCCAGTATTAAGTGCTACAGAGCTCTGAAAAACAAACTGAAATAACTTCTTTATATACAGAACCTAAGTTACTAAATTTAATAGTTATGTCGCAAATAAATGCCATGGTAATCAAGATTTGTCAATGATGTATGATCACACGATTCAGATGCGTTTATACGCCTCCTATTAGAGCCACACAGAGTCGAGATGCATCACGAGAGCCACTATCATTTAAATACATTGTTTGAAAATATAGTTGTCATAGATGAGAATAAGTTAAGTGAACTGCATGACTCGAATGAGATACAGTTTCTCAAACTTGGTAATCCAGGGTCACTAAATTTTGCCACCACCCATCCTTATAAGAAGGGGTCCAATTACTTTCAGACATCTGGCATAAATGAGAACAGTCTGGCTATTTCTCAGATTACATACCCACGATAAGCAGTTGACTGTTAACTGGAACTGCCCTAGATAAACAATCTGGCACTGTTCGATTTCAGCTTTACTCGGCATTTATGATGCCGGCTTGACATTCAACGATTCATCATCATCATCTCTACGTGGGAAATTATCAAATCATCATCACCCTCATGAACATATTTTGGAATTGGATGGATAGCTATTAAGGGAAGTTATGCAAAAAATTTATATACATGACAGATACTTTATATCCAATGTCGGTAACTTCGTCCAAGAGGTGTTTAATAAAAGGTGGGTTCCGCGCCATTATGTTTGATAGATTTCGTTGGGTGTTTAAATAACAGGAATGGGTTCGAATGTATTTAAAGTGTGTATTACGTTGGCATCCGTTAGCAATTCCCAAATCGGTATTCGCATAGGGTTTGTGAATTGTTTACATCAAACTTGCATTAAGTGGAACGAATGAAAGGACCCAAGTGTATCTCTTTTGAGAACCTGTAGTTTGCAACTTTATTTACAAATGCCCAACTAACTAGTATACCTCGGGCAGCTGTAGTTGCTTTGCGTTTGTGCTATTATAAAACGCAAAATCATAGCAGTTTCACATAGCAGATGTCTGATTATGCTATGTTCATACGGTTTAAGAATATCTTCAATTGTTCACAATTTGTAGATACTGCGTTATTTTCTATTTGTTGCATGTTGTGGATTGGTAAACCGAGACAAGCCCATGATGATTTATGTATTCATGTCATGTATTCAAAGTCTATCGCTTATTTCATCACTTTTAATGCATAGTTCCCTACTCCCCCTGAAGATATGTGTATAGACGTAACCTTTGCGTGGTTGTTCCTTTTCACCATAAAACATCAAGTGTCGGTATGCACAGATCAAAAATATCTATAACTATGAATATCTATCTAGCACCTGCTCTCAGAGAAATGCTAAATTTATGCAGTAAAATAGGAGCAACTGATTTTAGCAGGATAAATTTATACTAAATAATTCGTATTCCCTCATTTGCAAAAGAGTTTAGGGACTAGCTTAGACCAATTAGAGGGTCATAATTGCCCATTAAAGCTCTTAATAATTAACAGCTGTCCACTTCTTAGAAGATATCTGTCAATTTCTACGCTGGACCGACCTTAAGTCCTAACAAATAGAAAATATGGTCTTGTGAAAATCGTAACTTATTTTACTGACTTCTATTCATTGTTTGAGTCACATTTGATGCTTTAATATAAAGTTTTAGGACATGCAGACCAATTTAAAATGAAGGAACCTTTCCAAACGTATGTAGGAATTGAACAAACGAATATGAGATGAAAGGTCGCTCAGTTCCACAGTGATAGTTCTGTTGAAACAGCACCTATTCCACTTTAATATTGTCAAGGTGGTGCCTTTCAGCCACCGTAAATTATCGGTCCCCCGTATTGGTAGCAATGCTTTACGTAAACCAGAAGTCACCCTGACAGTGATCGCACACAGGCCTCGGTACTTTTCTTTTTATTTATCTCTGACCTTCACTAACTCCTTCTACTCTGATCCTCATATCTCGACTAATTCGGCGTTCATATATCTATACAAAAATTATCTACACTTAAAAATAGTTCGTAAAGGAATCAACTCTAAATAATCACAACGTCATACAATTTCTTGCTGATTTAACGGTTTCGCTTGAGCTGCATTTTATGGAGGGACTTCCCCTTATGTACAGACAAAGGAATTACATAGTCCAATATCAGGGCTTGCTTCCAAAATAGTTAATCACGACATTTGGGTCTGACAGAGATATCTGCAGAACTTAATTGTGGTTGTTCTAGTACTGCTGGATCTGTATTGTGTTGGAAAGTCAACAGTTCTAAATAATAATCTACATTTTAAAAACTGTTTCCTGACTTTCTTTAACCTCTCTAGCTCTGAATTTACGTTCTCCTTCTTGATAACCTTCCCTTACCCCCCTAAAAATCCTGCCTCTTTTACACAGTTACAAAATTCCTGTGTTAAA
The DNA here is from genome assembly GCA_010016065.2 of Carybdea cf. marsupialis auct. non (Linnaeus, 1758). Taxonomy (NCBI): domain Eukaryota; kingdom Metazoa; phylum Cnidaria; class Cubozoa; order Carybdeida; family Carybdeidae; genus Carybdea; species Carybdea cf. marsupialis auct. non (Linnaeus, 1758). The sequence continues at coordinate 8,496 of JAAAKL020007208.1, read as the reverse complement.
TGACTTAACTGTTAATACCAGGTCATTCTGTCTTTCTCAAGACTACAATATCTGAATATATACAATCAATCATTATTCGAATCTCTTATATCAGTGTAAGGTCTTCAAGCTTTTCAAATTTTAAATTAAGGTTACGAGATGGAAATGCCCAAAATCTTACATGTAAAAGCACATATTCCTTGCCAATCCAAGACATTTCCTGGGAATTTATTATAGAAACACTGGCCAAAAGGAGTTTTCTTCAGGAAACCCACTGTTGGCTAGTCCCTGCGGAAGGCTGGCAGCCCTTCAGCCCAGTGCTTTGGGCCCTTTGGTCCATTGTCTTATGATAAAAAAGGGATCTCTGTGGGTGTTTTGTCAATTAGCAGAAGGCAAAATACTTGCTAGCAAGGACTACAGAAATAACTGACCAATTGAATATCAGGCTTTGCCCCCTTGAATGCCCCCACCAAGGGGCCAGGGTTCAGGTACTCTAAATAACCTAGACTGTCCCTGTTCTCCTCGTTTCCTATTCAATTATTAAACCCTGAAAACATATATACAGAAAACTTTTTTGATGCCAGCATATATGTATTTGATGAGAGTCTTGGCCAGATATAGATGGTATTTTCTACTATATAGTGATCACCTGATCCCAAGTAGACTATTAGAATCCAGGACATACATACTTTGATAATCCTGTAATATTGTGGATTGGGCAAGAATATCCAATTCCAAGACAGACCTATAAAGTTTTGAACTACTGGCAACTCTAGTAAGTTATGTGCTTGATACTTGAACTACAGTCAAATGTACATAGGCACCATACTAGCCCCTACAAAAAGGGAGTTAAAGGCATAAAACTACATATATAATCAGACAACTCTTTGACAGAATTAACAACACAATCACTCTTCAAACCAATATTTATCCTTTCAACCCTAAATGGTCCTTGAGTGCTTCAGATCTGCTATTCCAGGGTGGTACACAAAAGCACACAGTTTATAAACAAAGAATGACATTGTCTTAATAAGTAATCATAAACCCAATTACCTTGGCATTCTTCAAGGATATGCACTAATTCACCAATCCTTAGTGTCAAACCAGATTTAACAACAGATCCATTGAAATTAAAAATGGCTGTCAAAGGACATAAAAACATGTAATAATGTCATCAATGACACTAACTTTGCCAACATATATAACAAAAATATATTAATAAACATCATTATGATGAAGATAATGTAAATAACGTGACTCGGACTCCTGTACCCTTTTAATCTTGATATGGGAATCCACTGGGAAAAATATCCCCATGGGTCTATACACTCCTTTACTATCAGGGTTTATTCATCTCCCAACCCTACAGTGATACAACCCATTTGACAAAATCCTCCTCTTTGTTGATGCCTTGTGTGTTCTTTACTATTTAATGAGATAAAATTTTAAAACTGTTGACTAGCCTTTTAATCATGATTAATTTTATCATATTAACTGCTATTTTTGGATCTAATCTACGTCTACTTTATCAACTTGGTTATATATTTTACCCTAGAACATCCGTAAAAAGAAATATCTTTCTTCGTCAATCAAATATCCATCACTGGACTGTTATTTATCTATAAATACCACATACGACACATAGTCAATATTGTGCATTGTTAGATCAAGTCAAACACTTATATTGCAAAGTTTCCCTAATTCTTTGTTTACCTAAGATATCACTGAAAACAAAACAGACACTTATGAGGCACCCTCTGTACAATTATACGGCAAATACAATGGCACAAACGATTGTGTACGGCACATATCTTAATAAAACATGCTTAAGCACTTTTTTGAATGCGAACTCCTGTCTAAGTACTGAGGGTTTCATCTCTCGTACGACATATATTGATATTCCAGTTCAAATACGTAGAACATCCGCCTATCAGGGTTCAGCGCTCGCTGTGATGAAACTGTTGGTTTGATGTTCCTGCGGTCACGACGTGTGATCGGAACGTACAGCGTAGCGTTCATACGCAGTGTCGGATTGCTTACGCCCATTGGGGCAGTAGCTAGCCCTACACATGCCCTGACGAATAGTTTTAAGTCAAATAGAATCAAAGAAGATCGATGAAATTACCACATAGCTTACGACAGAACTATCTTCACTATGTTTGTTCATGATGCATACAAAAAGTGAAGAACGCTTAGATGTCCATGATCATCATGATGAATTGCTGTTACCGTGTGGCTCGTGCTCATGAAAGCGGATCGTAACTATGTTCTGCAGATCGAGTGAGATACAAACACAACAAAAGCACATACCAACACCAAGCTTGGATGCTTCATCTGTGGGAGACCACGACATCATGAACACTCACAGCCTCGCGTATGTAATCAAACGCATCACTGTTCAAATTGTTGACTTTCGACGGTTTCTTTATAACTATCCTTGGATCAACATAAGAACCAAGTCTCTACCCAACCTATTCAGTCCCTACGAAAACAAATCCAACCAAACTTCCTTTCCTTATCTTCCTGTGTCAAATGTTTGTAGTACTTCCATTGTATCAAATCTACTCCTATTCCAGGAAAATATCACCTCTGCAGATCGAGGACTACCGAAAATGCTACTTCGTGTGCCGTTTCACAGCGCAGTCACATCCCGCATTTCCCAGGCCGTGCTCGTTTGTACCGGCCTTGTTTAAAGTAACTAATACAGCAGTAGTTGAATGATAATGATGAGAGCTAATACGATAAAACCCGTTAAGAATTTAGGATGTTTCTGCCCACTCTGCGAGTCTTCATTTTGATACCCTCAAACAACAACAGAATGTGGCCTCATTATCGCGTGCATTGCAACGCAGTCATTGGAATGGAGGTTGACAAAGAACGCATGGCAGGGGAGGAACAATCAGTGTAACTCAGTTGACTCAGTTAAGTTTCGATACCAGATGGAAAATCTGCTTTCGTCAGTTTGCAAAATGATGCACTAAATCGTCCGATTTAACACGACAGGAGATCCAGGCCTCGGCGCAAGACGAATAACGAACGCGAATATACAAATCAAGTTACACAATCTCGTAATCTGAGTTTACAAGAAAATACAAATCTTAACATAGCATCCCCTTGAAATGTACTCAGTGTGTCCTTCATGAGCGTCACCAACGTGGCCATTGGCAAACGACGTAGTCCTTTTTAGTCCCTAAAATTTGGAACAATCTGCCATCAAATTATACGATTATAAGCAAGTAGCAATTTGGACGAATTTAACCCCAAAATGAAAGAAGAAATTGAAAGACCTCTTGTGAGAATAGACAGGTCGTTTCATCTGCCTCAAATCACCATGTGAAGCCCTTTTTCATCGCTCTAAACGCACCAAGATTGTCTCCATTTTTTGTTTGTTTTATTTAGGCATCGAATATCATTGTTTCGAGTTCCTTTTAAGGTTGACATTGTAAAATTCTTGTTGCAAGGAATGGAAGGTTTGTTTGATCACTTGATCACTAAATTTTATCTTGATTGGACATCGTATTTTTCTTTTCAATGGCAAATATTTAAGTAGGCCTAAGCACATACACATTGGAATGGAATATTCCAGTTCAGACGATTTTGTATTCTGACGAGTGTCAGGCGAAAAAGGCTTTACAGTACTAAAGTGTTTACGCTATTTCGTGCTGTTTTATTGTTTTGTACCACCAGTGAACAAGTCCTCCAAAGAGTACAGTAAAAAAGAGCGCTCCTCGATACCATCTTCAAGAGACAGGCCTCCTTTGTTGGTCATATTATCAGGAAGGGAGAGCTTGAAGAGTTAGCCCTTGGTGGAAAAATCCAAGGCAAATGAGCCCAAGGCGGCTAACGGCTACTTTTCATTAACCAACTCCGCCAGAAGACTGGTCAACCCAACATCCGAAGCCTCTGGGATGCTGCCAGATCAAGAAACTTGCATCATGTGTCACTCACGGCGTGAAATGCTATGGCAAAAGAAGAAGAGAGATCCTTTCATTCAGAAAAGTCAAGTTGGGAGCCATGTGATACTGGCATCACTGATACCTTTGTTGCATGATTTATAAGTAACTGGCCTATCCGTTGCGCGGGTTACGTTTATTTCCTTCCTGTACTTTTGCTGGGTGCCAAACTGATTTGGAACACCTTGGCTTCGGTCAGTCGCCTTATAAGCCTTACATCCGTGCCCTGTCACAAATTTTCAAAAGTTTCTACTACCAAAGGTTGTGCCAAAACACCGTGGGTACTACAAAAGGCGGAACGGAAAAAATGTTGTGTTTAAAGTAGGGATTCGGAGGAGAAGAAACGGACTTATTCATTTTAACAAGAAGATGATTTGGATGATGCGGAAAACCGATATGTCCAAACCCCAAAATATAGGTGAGGATCTTTTGGTGTACCAGGCACGAACTGCACATATGGACGAACCGCCTCTGCGTATCCTCACAATTTGCCAACATTTCACTTTTACATGAGTACATTTCTCAGGACTAGAGACTTGAAAAGCATAAAGTAACTGTATAACTGCACGAAGTAGCGAATTCATTTTAATACTGCAAAGCTTTTTTCGTACAGCACTCCTCAGAGTACAAAATTGTCAGAATATGAAATTGAAAAGGGAATTTTGTATTGGTGAGGAGCATCACACCAGACATATCTGTTCGGACGAAAACAGCTTAAATTCGCTACTTCGTGCAGTTTTATTGTTCTGTACCAACGACAAAACAATTTTAAAAATAGCCTTGTTGAAAGCCTTTATCCTTTGTTATCTACGAAATTTTATCAACATCTTAAATAGGAGATGAAAATGTTCTCGGGAACGCCCAACAATGAGTCCTGTGCTACATAGCAACAGTAACCAAGATCGGGTCAAACTGATTTGCATAATCGAACTATGAATCATGAGAACAAACTATGATCAAATCTTTCAACAAGGTATCCTCCAACTTTCTGGGAGAAGTGGTACAAACATTTGTTTGCGAGGGCAAGCTCCAGAATCCTTGGCTTCTCTGGTGGCATTTGCATCCCACTATTAGCCTGCTTGGGTCGCACCTGTTTCCACTCATTATTCTTAGCAAGAAGAAGGTCGATCATTTACTGAAAGTTTATAACTAGGAAATCAATCCATGTAGCCAAATCTTTCTTCTGTTTATAGAGAATCTATCTGAGTTTTAACAAGGTGTGCTGGAGGGCCCCGATTCTTCTCCAAGCTTTACAGCATTGGAATTTTGTTTGAGCTGAGGATGCAGATGACGAAGACTATTTGGGACAGCCGAGTTTGAAAATGACGTAATGGTAGTTACCCAGATCTCTTGATATACTAAACAAACGCGGTTTAGATAAAGTCAGCGATCGCCAACTGTTTGGTCAGGACTGTTAACGAGCATCGTACTATTCCAGAAACCACATATGGATACGAAATTAAAATGTCTTGTCGACGAAATGGGCTTCCCAATGTTCGAAGCACAGATGGCTTTGAACGATTGCTCAGGAAATATTGACTCGGCAATCGAGGGGCTAGTCAGTGGAAAATATAAGCCACCTCCTTACACGTGTGTCATTGAGGGTCAACCTAGTGACAATCCTGTGGCATGTCCGTCGTACGACAGTGTAAACGTAAAGGTATTGATTGATTCCCTATTTTCTTAGTCTGTTGTAAATTATTCAGTTGGCATAACGTAGAATAAGCAGTCAATCGTGCATGTTGAACACAGCTTACTACGACCAAGACAGGCAGTTCTGGATTTCGTAATCGGTGGCTTGCGTAAAATTATTGCAGGATTAAAACAGCTTTGCTTATTTATTAGGCCTGTGCAGTGAACAGTCGCTTTAACATGGAACAGCTAATGTGCACGTAACGAGTTGTCTTGTTAAAACGAAGAACTTTACAATGTTTTGATATTGTACTGATATTTTCTTAAATGTCAACCTCAAAGTTCTGAGAATCGTCGCCTCTAAATGCCACGATTGACAACGTTGAAGCGTTACAGAAATGCCCAACACTCTATTTAGGTCACACGCTTTCGCCTGCCTGATGAAAAACGTAAGCTGTTTTTGCAGTAGTGATATTTGAATTGCTTCATTTCTTAATGTTTTAGTGCTTTTTACCGTGTGCAATGTGTGAAACCGGGATATAACACGTTGTAATCTGGACGAAGGCGTTCACTTTGTTTACCAAGCTTTACCACAGTCAGTTTACAATATGTAGCAGACGGGGTATTATTGACTCCCCCTCTTTATCCTGCCCACTTTACAAGGTCATAGATTGTGCTGATTGTGAAAGGACTATCTTGCGTTGTGACCGACATAGCACACGACTCTCATTTGTACCGTTATTGGGACAATGATCCCAAGCCGCAAATTATAGATTCAGTAAGGTCAGAGTTGCCTTGCCCCCAATTATTTTACCCGTGGTACGGAGATTGTCACACATGTCATAATTAAGGGTCGATTTGTGCTTAAGTCTAACTTCAAAGTCTCGGTACTATGTAATATTCTATGTGAACATGGTGGAATTTGTGCCATTTTGCCACTGTGCCATTAACCATTACTCTGTAATAGTGAGCTTCATTTGCAATATCAGAATGAAAATCTCGGGACTTAATTGGTTGCGTCCTTTTTTCACTGTAAATTTATGATGATTTTTGAATTTTTTGATCAAATTTGTTCCGCAAAGCATACATTATCTGCATTTATTGGTCTTAAAAAAATAGTATTTACACTTTTGATTTGCTATTGCTGATTGTAATATCAAAAACAGGGTTTAATATAATTATAAAAGGGCTTTTATAATTCTCAATCATTGTGAGCTGTTTTAGAAGGTAATATGTTCATCACAGAACTCAATTTTTTAGCTTTTAATGAGTTATTAGCTTCATCAGTGTCATTTTCATATATACAAATGTACTCAGACATGCATACTAGCAGTCAAGGAATATTTGGTATATAAAACGTAATTGATTTACATACTAGGTATTCCATGATTACTAGTGCGTCTGTCATATAACCATTTTCAAGTAAACAAAAAACACTAAATATAAAATATAGTTAGGAAATCTTTTTTTACATTGCTGCTGAAAATAGATTTCACCAGACTATCACTATTGCTATTGCTTACTGGTATCAGAGGTGGCACATTTAGGGTGACCTATCACTTGTATGCATAAGCAAGTTGCTGCTCAAGCCACAATGCAGATTATGTCGGAAGTCTCCTTTTATATTTTCAAAGGAATCATGTCATCATTATCAAAAAAGTAAAAATGATGATAATTTTAGTATTTCCTGTTGGTTGATCAAAGCATCTGGTACTCAACAGTGTATAAGTTGTCTATATGTTAAAAAACAATACTCGGTTTCAAATTTCAAACAACAATGCAATCACATCAAAAAGTCTGCTATAACCACCAAATTTCAGCTACATGCATTAAGTGTACCCCAAATGTCAGATAAAAAATATGTTGCTGCAGTTGTTAGACATTTTCTTATGACATCACTAAAGAAAACAGTAAACCAAAGTATTATCTTATAACCATCAAAGATAGAAATTATAAGCATATTCACTTTCTGTATCTGGAAAATGTAGCTGGAAAACCAAAAGATGACATGTGAATCTCTGACAAGGTGTCTATAATTGTGCTATAACATTGGCAATTTGTTAGCTTGGTTCATGTCAGTATGGTTATAAGAAAATATTTAAGTTTTTTCAAATGTGTTTAAACAACAGCATGTTGGGTAGAAGGGTATTTGATGATGGTAGAAGCATGATCAATACAGGATTTGGAACCAAGGATAAAATATAAAAAAGGTGAAAGTTGGAACAAGGCACGAACAATCAAGAGTTTGTTGTAGTTAGTGCTTGCTGATCACTAGTCATTCTAGAACTGTTAAACATGTTCATATTGCTGTCAGTACTTTTGCATTATCACTTAATCACTGTATTTATTATGGCCTTGTACATCATAAGGTCTTATATTTTCTCAAATGGACAAAGAAATTCATGATAAATGAATGTGTTTTGTAGACATCTAATCACTATAATCCAGTTATGAGTTTTCAGTATCATTACATCTGACATTGTCGAACAGAAGCAATGAAATAGAATTTTAACTTTAATCATTTGCTTCCATTGTTAATACCACTAATGTAATAAAAAACATCAATTATGTTATGCAAACAAGTGTTGTGACGTGATACATTAAATAGGATAAGGAGTTTCTTACCTACTGAAATGTGACAACATTACAAAAAGCATGAGAAAGGAATACTTCGCATCTTTTGCCATGGATATATATGAAAGACTAAAAATAGTCTAAAAGACTAAATGTGTTAAAACAACATCAATATCTATATGAAAAACCTAAAAAGTGTCTGGAGGCTAGATATAGAGCTTCCAGTTAAAGAACACAAAGAAGGTTCTCTAACTGAAAGGTTTTATATAGATTTTATTATTTTATATATATATATATATATATAAACTTAAGAAGGCAGAACCAGATCTATCCAGCCTCCAGACACTTTTTAGGTTTT
>JAAAKL020007207.1:0-17136 GCA_010016065.2 Carybdea cf. marsupialis auct. non (Linnaeus, 1758) | reverse complement strand
AGTTTACGTACCGTCAGTTGCCTTAGAGCGTAAGAATATGTTCTGCTTGATATATTGAGAAGTCTACTATGTTATCTCGGTCTTAAATACAAGGCAGTTTTAAAGCATTGCATAGGCAAACCATCCTTTCTCGGCCATGCCCTCGACCACGCCCATGGGAAATGGAAAGCCCGGTTTACCCTCCCCCCCCCAATAATTATTTCGTGGTTACGGCACTGCACTTGCAAATAAATAGCAAATAAGACTACCCATAGTTACGCAGATAATCTGGACAACAACGTAATATTTAAAATGGTCTGTGTTATGGCTGAAGGGATATCAGTCAGTGTTGTTTACATTTGCAATATCATTGAAATGGCGGAAAAACTTTCGAGAGGGGAGGGAGCCAACCAATATGTATGCACGCATTTCTTCGAGTACTCCTCAAAAAAGGGAATTTGTTCAGTGTTATTAATTTAGATGACCTGTTATTCTCTGAAAAGCTGATCTGTTGTTTTGAGATTTCTCCACCGTTGCAAGTGTTTTTCCATTACTGGAGCAAAATTATTTGGTTATAATGTTTTGCACAGTCTCGTAACATTGCTGATTTAAGTGTTGCTTTTGCTCAGGTGTGACACATAAAATACCTCTGTACCACTAACTCTCCATAGCCGTAGCTTATTGGTGCTGTGACATGTGCGAAACAGCAGCAGTTACTTGAATGTAGTTGACATGTTAGATTGTTGGAATAAAAATGCAGGTCATATCATAAAAACTATCTTGACAGCATGAACTGATTTTTTGTTCCTCAACGCAATAACGATCTAAACTTTGTGCGGTTGGGGAAAACGATCAGATTTTGAACAGAGATGTATCATAAAAGGAAGGAAATCTTTAGCTAAAGAGGAACCGAGATAGATCTTGATTATAGGTAGCAACAGGTAGGCATCGATGTCTAATTATGTGGATATTTGCGAGGAATGATATTCAAGATGTGTGCGGGTATCTTACTATCAAGGGAGAGTTTAGTGAAACCTGTTTTGCTAGATTCCAAAAAAACTTCATTAAAATTGTTGTACGTGCATTTCCTGATTTATGTTACAGGACTTGTAACTGTTGGTATATATCACGGCAATGTTGAACAAAAGAACGGATTTTATGATCGAAGAAGTACCTCGATCATAAACGGTACAGAAGCGGTACAGAAGCGGTACAGAAGCGGTTATGAGCGGTACAGAAGCGGTTTTTTGCAAAAAGTTGTTTTAAAATTTTTGTGATTGCTGATTTTCATTCATTTGTCCGTTGACCAAACATTTTGTTTATCTAAATAGACTGTTCACAATTTTTGATTTATGTTTCTTAGCAAAGACTTACGGCATACAACAAATCATTACTTTATTAACTTTTGCCCTACTGTCCGGACACATCGCCAATGGATATTGTCAAATTAGTTTGAGATTAACAGTTGAGAAGTCAGTAATGGTGAAATATCTTTGCGGCTAGATGCCAAAAATTCCAACCGGTGAGTTAGGGCCTTAATCATCGCGGTCATTTGCACATGAGATAGATTTCGATGCTTTTAGGTTTGTTTTTTTAATTTTCTATATAGATTACGATCTTATTTTGCAACATGATGACAGTAGATGCTACGAATTTCAATTCCAGCGTCATAATTAAGCTCGTCCTGTGTTTTAATATTAATAGAAGGAAAAGCAAGCAACTCCTGATTGGGAGAACTCAGTCAAACGGCAATAAGGATATAAATAAATTATTTATTTCCTATAGAGAGGTTTCTCTTTGTTTGCTTGCATTTGGCCCCCTCACATTCTTGAGCATTTTGCAGCCCCTGTCTATGTCATAAAACGTTGTACCGTTTTGATGTAGATTAAAAGATTGAAGTAGTTTTAAAATATATTTAACTTGTAATATAAGTTTCATTTTTACTATTTTTTATGTAATTTTACTCCTATAACTTAATTATTTATCTTACTTAATGAGCATTATTATTGTCCTTTATTCTACTAACCACCTTTACAATTATTCAACCAGAATTACGAATAAGACCCGTCAACTCACTCAAATTCTTATCTTTTGGTGAAACCAGTGGTGTAAAGTGGGGGTTAACAAAAAGTAACGGCGTTACTTCACTGTCATTACGGAAGAGGTAGAGTTATCTCATAGGTTGAAGACGAAAATACCCCACTGCCCCATAACGGGAATAGTTACAACTCACAGATGATCTTATCATGGGTGGTAGTGACCTCCGGACGATTAGTTAGATTTCTATCTCTGCATCCGTTCTGACTCCGGCTCAGTCAGCAATTGTTGCCTTAAAGATTAAGTCTAACAAGTGTGCTTATGTCCTCCAGCAGGTAAGTGTTTACTTGACTATTTGCAGTACAATGGTTTATTTCTTTGCCTATTCCTAGTTTGTAAAACAAAAATAAAGACATTCATCAGTACGGAGTTCAATCAGAGCTTCATATATAACTGTCATTTGAAACTAAAGATGAAACAGAGGCAAATCGACCTTAAATGTAGAACAAAAAGGCAAGAAGTTAAATTTCAGAATAAGTAACAATGAAATGGTTTAAAACATCAAAAGAAAATACCGATTTTAAAATTTGCAGGTCGATAAAGCACATGTGGTATTTAGAAGATGCAATGATCTTCCATGTTATCTAAACACGTTTCACGTGTGACAATTTTTAGTACATGTGATAGAAGAGACAGCGAAAACATGTCAATTTTACGTTGAAAAATTACGAAACATAGCAATTCAGCTGCTCATAAAACTACATGTGGATTAGAGCAAAAGAAAGGAAGTAAGTCTGACGAAGCTACATTTCGTATTCTTTCGAAAATAAGATGTGATGGAGATTGAGACAATTTTCATTTTGTACACCATCACGAGAAGCATATTCACTATTCAATTATTAGCCTTCACTGCTGAAATTGCAGTAATTAAATGGGGTGGATATAGGATGGATGTTTTCATTTACGGGGCTACACCCCTCAATGTGTTGCTCTCGGAGCAAATAAGTGCCAGAAAAGGCAGCTCATGTAATTATTTGCACCAGTTCAATGATTTCACTGTTTGTTGTAGAATGCGTAATATAACTTTATCACTTAAATCAGTCATAACTGTTCACATGGAAGTGTTTGATATTTCATAAACACATTGCTATACATGGCAATGAATATTGGATTTACAACAGATAATCTCACAGACATTGTATGGTATAGTATTGTATAACATAGTGTAGTATAGTATGGTACAATATAGTATAACGTAGTTTAGTATTAATATGGATAGTACTCATTTCTAAAAGCTCGAGCGTCAGTTAGAACAAGTACCTTATTTCTTACTTCTTACCACCGCCTAGAAACAGCTGTTCACGATATTTGTAAAGAGGCAACTGCAGAGACCCACGCCCTTATATACGTGTACAGTAAATATCTTAACATCTCCAAACGATAACATGCATTTGAAATCAGCAAGTGGGGAAATGCTCTCCAGGTCTTTAAAGACAAGAAGGATTCTAGATGTCAAAATGGAGTTGCATAATAATTCCAGCTGGTTATACTTGTTTTCAGTACGTATTAGTGCTTATAGGATAGAAATTGTTGGTCTTTGAGCGTCAGAAATTCAGTGGACTCACGACACCTTGTATCTATGGCATTTTCTCTGCCCTGAACATGATGCATGGTATTTTCTATGACCTGTTTCTTTTGCCTTTTGAACTAGAAAAATTTTGTATAAAGCTGCCTATGGTTGCGCTACTCATCAAGAGGACAATTCATGTCGTCACCGTTCAAGATTAGTTTATGAAGAAAAGGTGTTAGAAATATTTGAACCTTTTGAAATGGGTAATTCTGCCAAATCAAGGTGCAACAAAATTCCAAACTTAGTGCTATATTAAATAATCAGCCTCTGCAAAGTTATGCAACATCATGTAATTCAGTTTTAACCGTCAGTATAGGAGATGTAAGCACATTGTAAGATCCGAAGATATTATACTGGAAATAGCAGAATGGCTCAAATGTTTACATACTCTATAGGGAAAGTATGAGCTCAAATGCTGGTACAAAGTTTTTGTCTGTATGAAGGTGAAGGTGCGCTAGACTAGAGAATTTTTTAATTGTGAGCAAAAACCGGCTACTGATTTCCAAAAGTACTTTTCCTGGCATAAGTCGGCAATGCAAAAGAGAATTCAGATTGTTGAATGGTGTTTGCAATGATTGGTGATTTACTCTGCTGGTAGTGAATATTTCAAATGTTATGATTATACAAGGTATCAGAACTCCAGTTTACAAATGTGTTAAGCAAAATATGACAAAAAATGGCATTCTCTGTATCGCAGTACTGTTAATCCTTAGTCGCGTACAAGTAAAACGATTAATGAGCATCCAAAGTTATGTCTGGTCTGTATTGTAATTTTCTTTAAAAGACATTATGAGTGTGACCTTCGTGTTAAAAGGTTTTAAAATAGAAGTATCCTATTGCTGAAAGTGCTATAGAAATCAAAAAGACGCTTTTCTCTGTGATAAACATGTACCGGTACCTCACTGACAAAGTTAAGATTAAATCACTGTAGGCAACAGCAAAAAAAGATCGAATTACTGATCCCTAAACTTGCTTTTATGAATAGCAAATAGAAAGAAATTAAAATGGTTTGGTCATGTGACACTAAGATCTGGCCTAACAAAATTGTCTGCAAGGAATAGTTGATCATTAGACACAAGAAGGCTGATAAAAAAGGGGCATGCAACATCAAAGATGACAATGTCGCCGACTGCCAGAGGACAAGGTTTGAAAGAACGTGTGAAATTTGGTTGCTGCATTATTAAACATTGCCACAATGCTCAATCGCTAAGGGAGTAGGTGAGGCGAGGACAGGCTGCAATTCCAAGCTAATCTTAGATTTCATGTTATGTTTCGTTGATTTTCTAAGAACGTGTCAGTAAATCGATTGCGACCAGTTTAAATTATTTTGGTTTAATGATAAAAATGGTGCTTACGGTGCCATGTGGAAATTTGCCACCTTTGATGATGATTATGATGCTACTGATGAAATTATACATGGACGGTTCTAAACAAGGTGTAAAGTAATTAAGTCTGTGAACGTGCGTATTTTTAAGTTTGCGACAATATTTTGGATTATTAAATTGCATTAATGTTATGAAGTTGAGATTCTACTTGCAACAAATCTTTTCATGGGGAAAACAAGCAAAAATGTACAGGTACATTTTTCTTGCTGCCGAAAATACGTATTGGACATTGAGATGTCGTTGAGAGTCCAATAAATTTAAAGTGTTCAGTTTCCACAAAAATATTTCTCGTTTTCTTGAAATTACACTTAGCCTTGTCACCAAATTTATTCCTTTGTGTATTAAAGAGACTAAACACTTTCTTTAAAGGCTCTCAGAGAGTGATGACTTGCTTAAAGAATCCATGCTTTGTACTGCCGATGTCCTAGGTCTTTGCCAAAAATATCACATGACATGGGTATTCAGGGAGTTCGTCAATTTCTGGACTTACTCGCGAACTCGGTATTTACACTGATACTCTAGTATTCATATTAAGTTTAATGTTCAAAAATAACTATTTTCGGCTCAGTTGCAGTTGTTTTAGACAGGGTCGAGGCACAGCTGTAGAAACACAATTTTCAACAGCCTATGCAAACATTTTCATGGGTAGTTTGGAAGGTAGATTAATAGATAGCATTTGCATTTACCTTGTTTCGATTTGTTGAAGGCATACTTTTGTCTCACAAGTTTTGACATGTTTCTTAGGGTCTGACTCATAAATAGAATAATGGAGTATAGATAAAGGGAGATCCACTGGCAGTAAAGATTGGGTGGTTATATTACGTATGGATTAAAACTGAGGATTGTCAGTCCCATTAGAGAGTGTAATGGATGGACTTTTTAAACCTGTACTACCCAATGACGAATTCTACCTCTCGTGTTATTATTATGCTATTTCCAATTTCACGGTGATTGTGACACGGGCATAACCTAGTCCTCTTGTAGTGGATGCAGGGAAATTGATGAAGGTAAAAGGGTTGGCTTGAGAGCGACCGGAGAAAACATTGTAGTGATTGCAAATGATGTGGAAGAAAGTAAAGTCAGAAATGAACTGAGCAATATATGATAGCACAGAAGTCAGTCAGAAGACACCGTCTAAACATTAACTTGGAACTTTATATACTAATGGTGATGATGATGATGATGATGATGAAATGATGATAATGATGTAGGTGTTACAATAACTCTCCAGAGCGAGAGAACGAAGGAATTAGGTTGGTAAGACTAGTGTAGCATGGATGCTGACAATTTGTAATGTGTTAGTATCCCCTTCCATTGAAGCAGCTCAGATGACAGATGTTGTGACTTATAGCGATGGCGAAATGGGGAAATCTTATAGGAACTAAAGTTGTATTGGAAGAGAAATTTTAAAATGTAGAGGACCAGGCAGAGTTACAGTAAATAGAGTTGCTAGAGAAATGGACAAAAAATTAAATAATTGAGTATTACCTAGCAGTTTGAGGGAGAGGGGTTGCTAAAATTTATCTTTGAAATTTGCTTCTCGTATCTGATAGAGAGAGTGCGGGAATTAAACAACGAACTATAAAAAGTGGTTGAGAAGACACCGTTTTGGATATGGTGAAGGAGACATGAGGCCATGTGTGAAGGAGACATGAGGCCATGTGTGAAGGAGACATGAGGCCATGTGTGAAGGAGATGTAATTGTTGAAAATCAAAGTATTAAAGAACTCCAAGATTTCATGAAATAGTTACCATGAACTCAATTGAAACAACCTTTTAAGAGTTAATGTACCCACGCCACTTCTTTGACGCAGCTTAAGATTTGAGATGGAAGCTGCCTGGGATTTTATCAAGAAGATGGTTTGAGTTTGGATCCAGAAGTAGGACTAAAACCTAGGTTCGTCCACCATCACCAACACCTTTTTCATTCATCGCTTAAAATTTGATCAGACAAAACTGGGCTTAAGAGTGCGTAGTGATAAACGTTCTCGTCGATGTTCCTCGCTTTTGACTTGAAGACCTTTTACTGTTGGTAATTTATCTTTTATATAATTGTAAGCGCCTTACTGGCTTCTGTAGAATGTGCTCCAAGAAATAGACGGGTATAAATTTTAGTAGAACTTCTAAAAATATTAGAAAACATTAGATTTTACCTTGATAGTTTCCTAGTTAAAGATAAGGCTGTCCTTACGAAAACATATCAAAGGCGCGGTTGTATATCAGGACAAAAGCGCCGTTGAAGAATGCTAAGCAAAGAAAAGCAAATTACTGTTGTCAACAATGGATATCGACCAGAATTATTGTACCCTCGGGAGAGGAATACGAATTGTAATCGAGTAAAAGTAACAAAGAGAGTTTTAATGGACAATGAAGAGTATTCTGTTCTTATATCTCAGACGAGGACTAAAGTTCTTAAGGACTAAAATTAAGGCTCGATCTATCAGGAACAGATCCACGTCCATCAAACAATACGTTGTAGGTTCAAAGATAGATATTTCAGCAGTATCAGAAACCTGGCTACATGGAGTTTCTGACGAATATTCGACAATGAACATAACTCCTAGCAACTATACCTTTGAACATGTTGACAGTATTTCTAAGAACAAACTCGCAAACGACTTTGCTGACCTTCTTATTGATAAAATCAGAAAGATCAGAACAAACATAGGGACAGAAAGAACTTATGAAACCGATCTGGAGCTCGACATACCCAAAAAAGACTTTACTACATTCGCTGGAGTAACTGTAGAGCAAATTAAAAACCTTTTGTCTAGTATACTGTCAAGAAGTTGCTCCCTTAACCTTGTTCCCACTTCGGTCCTCAAGAGCGACTTTGACTTCTTGCTTCCTTTCATCACCAAAATTGTAAACCTTTCTCTCTCTGGATCATAAAGAGTTTAGTAAATTTTGACCAATATCAAACTTAAAATCCTTATCTAAGACAATCGAGACAGCAGCAGCATATCAAGTAAAGAAATATGTCGCCGACAATGGTTTAAATGACATTTACCAATCGACTTATGAAGAATACAATAGAACAGAAACTGCTTAAAAGTACGCAATGATACCCTACTCGCATTAGACAACAGTAAGTCAGTGATTCTTATCTTACTGGCTTTATCTACTGCCTTTGACACCGTGGATTATACAAAACGGCTCCGGAGGCTTTCTACTAGATTTGGTTTTCAACATGTGGCTCTTGTCTGGTTTGAATCTTACTTATTAGATAGGAACCATTATGACTGTATGGATAGCGGGGTTTCAACTATGCGGAATATTTCTTTGGAATCCCTCAGGGCTCCGCACTTGGACCAATTTTATTCTTACTCTACACATTCCCTCTTACTGATGTTATACGTAGACACGGTATGGAGTATCATTTGTATGCAGACGACACCCGAATATACATATCATTTAAATCAAAAGAGATCGAAGATGCCAATTGAAGGCAAATGGATATGCAAGAGACATTGACAATTGGATGTCTCATAATATGCTCAAAACGAATAGGGGTAAAACTGAGATATTTGTTATGAGTGCCTGACATTGTGCTCCATTACCTATTAAGTCAATTTTAACATGTGGAGAAAATATTGAATCTCCAACAATAGTCAAAAACATCAGATTCATCTTTGACACATTGCTATCCATGGGTCTTCAGGTAAACAATGCATGCAAATGAGCCCTTTTCTCACTTAAGAAATCTACCAGCCATCAAGAAATCTGCGATCAAGAAACAAACAGCTTTTAACAATATGGCAACATGAACTGTAACTGTATGGAAAAGATCTTTTTCTGTTAGTGAACCAGAGCTATGGAACTCCTTACCAAGGCAGATCAGAGACCCCGTGCTCCCAATAAAAAAATTTAAAAGTCGTCTTAAAACTCATTTTTTATCAATTTTTGGTGCTTTTAGCCAACGTATATCTTCTGTTGACAATTTTTACAGTTTATAAATGCATATTCTTATCCTTTTTCTTAAAACTAAACAAACAAAGAAGGAAAAACTTATGAGGGAGGGGGCGTTGACCCCCAACCCCATGATACATGTTAAATGGGCAACTTCTATTTCTATGATGTTATATCTTATACAAAGCAGATAATACAACTTGCTAGCTGCAAAAGAGTTCATTTCTTTGCTATTTCTCGTGTGAACGTTATGATTCCTATTTAAAATAATTATTGCTGCATATCTGGCCATCGATAAACTTTCTCACAAGCAGACAAGCTTGCTTCTGAAATTGTTGATTGAAGCTGATGGGAGCGTTACTTCTGTCTGTGATAATTCCTCTTCCCCTTCTGATAGTGAGCTCAATTAGGAGATCCTTCAAGTACAGTTTATAAACCGCCTTACCTTAATTTGATACTATCATTGTTTGGTAAATGTCATAGGCTACATAAGTATTAAGGTTTGTTTGTAAAATTTCCAGTAAACATAACCTCGAGCTTGCCTTTTTGTAACTTAATGCAATGTTCTTGGAATGAAAGGGCGGTGTAAATCAATGTACCTGTACTTATCGATTTTATTTTATAGACTATAGAAAACCGGTCGTTTGCTTTTGACAATCCTCTAAAACTTCCTAGCAATAATGTCCTTGTCTTTCCTTTTTAAGGTTTATGATCAACTTGTTAGTGCTAAGATGATGGACTGCATTGGACAGTTATAAAAACAATGTAAGACTATATTAAGCTATCCTTTCGCAAGGGTGTTAACTATAATTGTTGGTTCGGGATGTTAGAAATATATTACTGCAACATTTGCATACTGGATAAATTTGGAATACGTAAATCATTTCAAAAATTAGTCGAGGAAAAGAATAAATAGTAGAAGACCTGGTACTGATCCTTACTGAACTCCATCAAAAATTGGTATTGATTTCGACAACATTATTCAGAGATAAACACCGAGTTGTTTGGAACAGGTAGTCAGTAAACAATCTTAGTTTTGTACTACCTATTCCTTACTATCTTAACGACTCTAATGAAACATCATGGCTAACCTTGTCAAAGCTTTCCTCAAATCTAAAAAGAAGCTCCAGGCAGTTTACCGTTATCCATTTCTCGTCTGATGTTGTCCACAAAGATTGTAGCGGCAGTGGTTGTAGCTAGCATTTTCTTTTTGTCTAGACTGCATGCTCAATAGCAAGCTACTATTTTCAAAATGGACATTCAACTGTGACTCTACTGCTTTTTCCCAAATCAGAAAAAGATCTGAAAGTAAAGAAATGGTACGGTAGTATTCTGCTTTTTTCCCTGATCTATTGATTTATTTATTGGCATAATTCGAATTGTTATTCAGACGTGTGGTACCTTTCCATTGCTAATTGATAAGTTGATGTTCTTACACAACGCTCTACTTATTAGGGTCGCACAATCTTTTAGAAGCCCTGTCAGACAGCGATTGTGTTTTGAAGTGAATAACTGTGATATATAAAACCATGTTGAACGTTTTAACCGTTTTCACAGGAGAAAAGCTTCGAGCTGTCCTTGTTTTTATATGACATTCCTTGAGACTTGAGTATGATTGCAAAAATGATAAATAAATGTCAATACTATTTACTTTCTCCTTACTTTCTTAATCGCTAGATGAAGTAAACATGACAATTCTGACACTTTAAGAGATATTATTGCACCGATTTTAATTCTTAATCAATAACTGACTCCACAAACGCTTCTACTTTTCTCGTTTTCGTTGCATAGGTGACTCAGTTCATTCTTACCTCATCTGATCTTAGCTGACAAAGTCTTATAAACAAACCTCAGCCCTGTTTTCGTTATGCTTCTTGGCTCTTCTTAACAGTTGGTCTCTGCGGTTCATTAACTGATTTAATTCCACAGTTAGCGATGACTATGATTTCTCCGTGATCTTTTTAACGACTGGTGGGGTATGCAAGTCAAGGATGGATTTTGAAGGACAACAAAATAAGCCGATGACATCATAATGGTATGTATACATAATGTCGTACCTGTCGTTACACCTTGCTTCTGGGCTGTAATTGGCATAGTTTTTCTGAAATGTATCATTCTTGTATCGTTAAGGCCTCTTATAGTTGTCTTTACTGGCTTAAATGACCGTACAGCGGTTGGTTATTGGTGTTACAGTCACCTATGATGAGATGAGTGACGGACATTTTAACAATGACATCTATCAGATTTTAGAGTAGCTTGTAGAATACTGATATCAGTATGTTTTGCGACGTCTTGATAATGAATTCCAAACATATGTTACTTGCACCCTCCTGATATAATTTCTGGTCTGTCTCTTAGATCTATTGTAAATAACTTCTTCAGTTACTTCTGAGTATGCAAAAAGCAACTCGACGTAACGATCTTCATGAGCTAACTGCTGATTAGACAACTTAGATAAGTAACGCAAGTTAAATGTTTGACCAGTTTCTAGCTACAGTCGAACCTGTCTATAGCGGACACCTGCGATTCCTGGAAATAGTGTCCGCTATTACCAGGTGTCCGCTATATAGAGGTATTTCAATGAGAGTTTGACCATGATTCAGCCCGTTCCTAGAAAATGTGTCCGCTATTACCAGGTGTCCGCTATAGACAGGTTCGACTGTAATAAGTGTATTGGCCGAAAAGGTCACCTAGAGTAGGTTTGTAGATCGTCCCTAAGTTGTAGGTGGGTACCTAACTTTGATTATCGATGGGTATCCAAAGTCAAGACAGTTTCTCACTCACGCTTAAACTTAGCTGTTCACATAACTGACTGAGGTGACATTCTCCTAAATCCTTGATGTAAATGAGCAGTTGCTTAAGTGTTCGTGCTCGGAAGGTTGCTTAAGTGCTCCTTTTCCCTCGTGAATTTTGTCAAATGGGCTGTAGTGGGTGACCGTGACTGAATATTATAAGCTCAGAAAATAGACGAACGACATTTTGAGGAAAGGGAAAATCAATTTCAATTTGTGAGAAAATTTGCAATTCAAGGAGCTATTACGTTTCACAAATAAACCTCTTTCTGTATTGATTTACTTGTTTCATGTTGGGCTGCCACCAATCAAATCTTCAGTTATGAACATTACTTATTGAACTTCAGCTTTCTTGATTCCTTTTTGAAATGCAGTTTTATACATGTAAGCGTCGCGTCAGTTTCATACATATTGTGATTGTAATGAAATAAACTTGTAAGAGATGCAATTCGGAGGAGAATTTAATATAAAAGTTAATGAAATAAAATTAAATATACATACCCTTGCTATATATCATGATTCAAATAGGAGCGTAACAGCAGATGTTGATCTGCTGAAGACGAGGTACACCTTTTCTTTACGGGTCACTGTCGTTCAAATTGCCGGAGATGACAGCCTACATAGATTGGATAAAATTTCAAGGTAAATATGTAGTGGATAGGGGCAGTTGTTGTTGGCTTTGAGTGGATGTGATCACATTTCTCTACACTTTCTCTTGTTTCTGAGATGGGTGCCCACCTAAGTGGACCTAGGTGGTCACCACTTTAAGCAATAGATCGATACGTGCCGATCTAGATAGCTACCCACCTAAATTTATTTAGGTACTTACCTAAGTACTTAGGTGCTCACTTAAAGTTAGGGAGAACCGAGAAAACTGGTCCTGGAAGTAATACCATGACATTAGAATGATCAGGATACTTCAACTGGTATCTACGCTCAAGCTCCCTAACCTTATTAGTATTAACATAGGAGATAGAATCAAGTGACGTAGCCGAGCGACATCCAAACAAATTTGATTCTAGGGTAAAACCTGTTCTTCTATGGGTTGTATTACGAACTGCCTGATATGTTAACGTAGCTGACTTACAAAGTTTTCAAAGTTTACAGAGGCAAGACATCCTACTTGGGGTGTGGACACAACATGAGGCAAAAAAAAAATTGTCAAACTATACACTGTTTAACAAACCACCCTGTATCATAAGGAATGCCAGACCACCATTGAAAAATCTGTAGAACGCATCTTTGTCTTACTTATACCTAAGTGGACATTTTTTCCAGTTCAAGAACATAATGATGAAGGGCAGCTTGTGCAATAATACTGCCACCAGGAAATGCAATAATATCATAAATATCAACTTCGTTTCTAACGGTACAAATGCCTTATTACCTGCACAAAGGTCAAAGGATCGTCCTTACAGCCATAAAAGGCACAAATTATCAGCGAAGACGCATGCTACTGTTAAATATTGTTACTCGCTATATGATAACAAGGGACTAGCACATTCAATAAGCGCCTATATCCCATTCGGGAAGTGACTCATCATGCAACAGAAGCTATGTCGACTTGCATCTCAAAGCAAGTACTATATGATCCCGTGAGTCATATGAAAACAATGCTAGCGAGGAGTTGTTCAAATAAGTGATATCAGTTTTTGTAATGCACTGACACAGCTGTTCAGGCAAAAGGACTCTTCTGTCTTAGCAACTGGAACAACGGATACTGAAGGAAAGATCGGCATGTGTCGTGATTGTCGTACTAAAAAGCACCAAGATAGACTCAAACCACATGAACATTATCAAGTATTGCCATGCCGATGATTCCCTGTATGCTGGATTCATCGCGCCACGCCTTCAGCTGAAATAGTCCTTCCAAGCCAGCAAATCGACCAAGATACCAACACCGTGTTAGTGCTTCACTACATGGCGTGACTGTTCTTAAGGCGAATCACAAGACACCAAGCAGTCAGCTTATTATGTAAAACCAAACAAGGAATTACAGGATACGGTACATCATTACCTGAAATGCAGATGGTGCTGAACGTTATCTAAAACACATTCGAATACATTAAGAAATACACACGAGTAGCGAACTTAGTTATTTTTTGGCACTTCAGAGTTAGTGGTAGCTGAAGAAAGTCATTCATGAAAACAAATTTTGTAAACGCAGAGTTTCTGGTAATTTAGGAAATAATTTTTTTGATCTTGGCAACGGATGCTGTTACGATATTATGATGTAGCTCAGAGCTCGCCTTGTCTGAAATGTATAGTTACATTTCAACCAAACAGAATGAATTGTCTGCTGCATTCAATTCTAAGTTACATCCTTCTTCTCAGGAACAAGGGCTGGTGAAAGCCATTATGAGACATTGGTGCGTTTAATAACGTGTAAATCTAGCAAGCGATTTTGATCTGGTTTCAGTTTTTCTTGTAATGCAAATGGGAGTCTGATACACTTTCGAATTAATGTCGATACTTCTGAGTTTATCTAGATCTTTATGTTAAAAATATGTGGCTTCCCCTAAACCAGAGCACACGTGTGGAAATGTCAAACGTAATTTCTCACTAATTCACGAATAAAAACTATTAACACAAAACGTAATCCTAACGTGGGAAGTACACCTCGGACTGCCGACCAGGGCAATCTCATGATCAACTTCCTTGCCTTCGTAAATGATTTCAAATCTGAAATCCCTAAATGTAGTATTTGGACTTCTTTTATCATCCACAATGTATCTGGATGTCTTGGTTACAATGTGTTACCCACTGGCAGTTCCTTTCTATTCAGTAAAGGCCTTCGCACACACAAGCGACAGTCAACGAACGTCAAGCAACGCGACAGTAATGAAACAGCTCCTGAAAATGTAGCGTTGACTCGTTGTTCTTACACACGAGGGACACCAAAAGTGCTCTAAGAAATAGAAGGTGCTGATTGATGTATACGGACTTTCTTTATGCCATTCGCTTGTTTGTGTTGTGGTGTTGTTGTTGGGGTTTTCTTGGAGGGAAGGCCTGTTCTTTCATGTCACATGGGAAAGAGAGCTTGATGTCCATGTCCTGCAGTCGAGTATTCGGAGCTAAGGTGGTGGCTAGAAAGATAAAACATGTTATATGTGGGGCTCACCCAGCTCAGTTTGCGGAGCTCACGCCAAGAATATGTAGGCCACAGGTTAGAATTCAATTAGTGCTTACTTAGTACATACTTTTCTGTACCTCTTGTGTCTTCCAAAACTAATGTCATTGCCCAAAGTGACTTATTAAGTCTATAGATGTGTTAAAGTTTGATCATTATCTGACAAAGCTAACGCAGCCCTAACATGATCTTCTGTTTTTCCCTTCTTTGATGACTTGCAAACGCGACAAAAATAACTCAATGTTTAGCATAAAAGCATTTATTTGTTTTTAGCATGGCAAGCTGGATTCTTGGTTAAGTGACCAACACCAAAACAGTTATAATATGATATATGACACCGGTACTTTCCGATCGTTTTCACTTCTCCTCTAGCTGAAGGCGCTGCCTTTCTTGTAATTTCCTACAGAATCAATGATCTATAAGCATTTGTTCATAGTAGCTGTTTTCTTTGAAGTAGTTCTCTCCTGCATTTCCCATCCATTCCATCTAATTGACTAATAACAGCTGTTCTCGCATTTCAGCTTCATGTTGAGTGACGTCTTTGCTTATTAATCCTGTGATCCACTGTCGTGTACAATCAGATTCAGAAATTCGAGGAGCCTGCTTCATTCATCCTCTCGTTCATACCTTCCGATTAAAAATCCTTGTATTTTCCCGTTTTCCTCCGAGTCATCACTCGGGAAACTCTCTGTAGTAGCATCAAAACATTAGGTGCAAGATATCGGCCTGACACACTCATGGAAAATCTGTGCACCGTACATAAATGGTATAGGGTTTGAAGTAATTTGTGAATTAATTAGTTTGGTCTGAAAAGCTCTTCAGCTTGTGTTCAGTCCCTTCACATTTTGATGTAGTCTCTCCACACTGGTCCACAATCTGACTCAGTGAACAAGCAAGGAAAAGCAATGCATATCAACTAATAATCTAACATCTTCTAGTTTATAGTAACTTAATAGACAAGAATGCATATCGTGCTGGCGGGGATTGAACCCAAGACCTCTCGCACTGAAACCCCCGGAACAAAATAGTGCAATAGATAAGTGGATAATTCGGTCAGCCGATCCAGAATTTCCACAACCACCAGCAACCTAATTTTTTAGTTTCACTATCAGCTTGATCAGTTTCATTTTCTCATTTTGATAAACATCCATATGCATGCGAACATGGCATCTTGGAGAAAAGAAGAGAGGGGGAGGGAGGGAAGGCTAAAAGAGGACATATTGGGCGCGGTGAAGGAGGACATGAAAAACGTTTCCGGAGAAGAAATTGGAGTAGGTAGTTGGCAGATGGCTGATAAAAAGAAGATGTAGAGCGATATAGCATAAATGAATTTGATCAAATAGGCTCTTGATCATAACTTATGACAAAAATAATGTAAATGTCATTGTTACATGGATCGGTCCCTTGTGATTCAGCTTTTCTTAAAATATATTTCTGAAGTTAGAGCATTGTTTATACCATCTAGAATCATATCGGTAGTAGGACTTGGTACCAAACGTTCCTGTACTTCACCTTCGATTTTTGATATGCAACAATGTTTACGACTCAATAGAGACTTGAATGTAGAATTTTTTCACTATCCAAGGTTTTCTTTAATTCATACCGACATCAAAAATTGACGCAGGTATCTGAAACTGTCAATGATAATTTTTGAAGACAGACCTCTCATATTACTTTAAATTTGATGCTGTAGATAAGGTGTTCAAAGAAGGGCCCTAGAACAACACCGTAAGAAAATGATACAACTTTGATGGTAATATTTATTTCACTTCTTTACATTAGCTATCGAAAGGATTTGTATAACTTGTTTTATCAAACTTCAATTAAATGACAGTGTTATCATTTTTTTCAGGACAGCCTTACTTTGAGCTGATTGCTTTTACTTTATGAGTTTCCTAATTATGACATTTAACAAGCTTCTTTTACCTCATTTCTGAGTCCATCTTACTCTGAACTGGTTATATCAGGTCAAAGCAAGACATGGATATTAATAATTAATGACAGAAATTTCAAATTTAATCAGTTTTAAGAAAAAGAGATTTGAGGTGTGATTCCAAAGCTTCTCTGAACTTTAGACACATGCACGGTTTGAAATATCAGGACAATCCTCAAAATAAGGTGAGCGTCGTAAGTTGAAATGTGCCTATATAATTGTGCACATATTTCATTAAACTGGCAGTATGAATTTTTTAATATTGCTTTTTTTTTTAAACCTGTCTCTACATTTTCTTTTGCATATTCCTCGTATTGAGTACTTTGACTATTTTTATTATG
>JAAAKL020007206.1:0-17136 GCA_010016065.2 Carybdea cf. marsupialis auct. non (Linnaeus, 1758) | reverse complement strand
TACGTAGCTATTATCCTCGAAAACTAAAACTTTTGAAATAGGAAAAGAGCCTTTAATCACATTCTTTACCATTTGCATGAGCATTTGGATACTTATTCCCCGATGTTTGCCCAATGCAGGCGATGGTTCTTCCCAGAATTTCAACTTCTCAGAAATTTTGTAGCATCATGCCACGGTGCCAACTTCAAGTACACCAGTGACATAGTAGTGCACTTTTCAAAGTATAGACACGGACAATTTTACCTT
Organism: Carybdea cf. marsupialis auct. non (Linnaeus, 1758); assembly: GCA_010016065.2. Classification (NCBI taxonomy): domain Eukaryota; kingdom Metazoa; phylum Cnidaria; class Cubozoa; order Carybdeida; family Carybdeidae; genus Carybdea; species Carybdea cf. marsupialis auct. non (Linnaeus, 1758). The sequence continues at coordinate 16,890 of JAAAKL020007206.1, read as the reverse complement.
TCTTTATATAATTGCAAAACCAGCTCTGTACAATAGCTACTAGCCTGAGCTTCCTCTTTTAAACATATGTTGATTGACACTCTTGTGCTTCAAGCAATGAGGAAATGGAAGGTGATATCTTCAAAGAAAACCCCAAAATCTGTTGGTAGACCTCAACATAACATTGAGATCATGTCATGAAGATGTTGATCATAGTGGTGGGTCTACTTTCGAAAATATATCCAGCATCAGACAGGAGACAAAGATCAATGAGGAACAAAATTTGATAGAGTATCAATTCCTACTTGTTACAATGAAAGTGATAGTTTAGATACTAGGTGTCCATTCAAGATTATCAACTTGTTTTCATTCTTGCATCATGCAGCTCTCGTTGCATAAATTGAATCTCCTTGTTTCACGTTGAGAGCATTTGTTACTTTGATATTAAAAGTCAATCAAATACAAAGAATTTGAAATAATAAACATATTTTCAGTTTTATGATCGATTTTATTTGGTCAGAGCCTGACACATTTGTCTTAAGAAGGAATAAAGGACAAATTGCTAAAGTTGCTTAAAACTTAATAAACGTGCATGAATCAATTGGCCATCATGACCAAGACAACACTTTCAGCCAGTTTTTCAACCATAAATTTCATAATTGCTACGAAATGGCTTGCTTTTCTGAGGAGAGTGTTTGGCTTTAAATTAATACTTGACTCCTCGATTGTTGGTGAAAATTCAACTATTAGAAAATCCCAACAGGAAATTAACTGACACGAGGAGAAATATTTCTAAATAAACCTTGTCATTGTTTACATATTTATAACTTATCAGAAGTGATGATGAAGGAAAGTAATACATTTCTTATCCTTATTCATTCATTAAAACAAAGATAGGTTCAGATACCTTTGCCACGGAAGTTAGAGTTTGCGATTCAAGCGTTTTCTGAAACACCTTTTAAATATCTTTTCATGGTTTAGTCTTAAGGAACGGGTTCCCTCAGAGGTGTAATAAGAAATTTTATTAGAGATGCTGAGTGACTGTACGTCTTACTGTAATTTCTGAATTAGCGCCGGGCTTTAAATGTCGCCTCTCAAATATACACCCCATATTTGAGCTCTCCTGCTACCTAAAATAAGTGCCATCTTTAATTTCTTCATGATGTACATGTTTGGGAATTACAAAAAATGATACAACAGAGTATGAATTGGCGCCTTTCTTCCTAAAGAGTCGATAATTGAATAAGCGCCCCGGCGCCCATTCGGTAAATACGGTATACATGTCACATCAAATTTTTAATAAAAGGAGATCGTAAGATATAAAATATGTTTCACAGCAAACTTTAAACAACAAGAAATCGATAGATTAAAACGGTGATACATCTTTGCAAATGACATCGTTTTTTCTGTAAAAAAAATTCTACGGTCCATTGGAAATCTATAAACGGAATGCTGTCGATAAATTTTTCTTTCTTGGAATTTTCTTTCTTATATATCTCAAGGCTTTTAGCATCTTATCCGAAGTTATGCCATTCGACAGACCGTGTAATACATTGATAACTGAGAAAGCTCTAGAGAATAACTTTGACACTTATTTGTAGAACGTGTTTGTAGTGTATTATGGTAACTAGTCCGATCATCTTTTACTTTTCGTACATTTCTAATTTTTCCATTAACTAGGGAACAACGTAAATAAAATGGAACTCTGTTAACACAAAGTATGTCCTAGGGCGATGAAGGAGTGTGGGAACAGGTCATTCTTATTGCTGTTGAGGAGATCAGCCTGTCATTCTTAAATTGTCTAGTTATTTTTACCAGAATAGAAACTGGTATTTGAAACTTTAGGTATGGATATACAAACACCGTAGATAAAGCAGGCCTGAATGCTACCAGCCTACGCTTGGAAAGCTATTCTTCCATCATAACAACTATTTCTAACTACTCTGTATGATTGTCCACATAAAACACTGATGGTTGTTATAGAAATGCTCGGTTGCACTTCTACAACAACCATAGTAGCTGTGTTTCTTTCTTGATATCCTTTCGAAGCACCTAAATGCCTAGCGTTACCGATAACTCAATTGTTGTTTCTATTATCAACAAAGATGGTTTTCATGAATCAGATAAAACGTCAATTTAACGTACATCCTGTTGGCTGAAAGACTCTTTATCAATGTCAACTAAAATGAAGTTGGGAAAACCATTATGAGCTGTCCTGCATCTTGATAAGTTTTGGTTGATGGAAAATGTGAATGCAACTGTGTGCTACTTGCATTCTGAAATGTTGATCCACTATCAGGTTTTCGTAGCTGACTTTATGACAAACAAGTGGTAAGTAATTGAAATATTGAAGTGTACAGTGTTCTAATTTCAGGGCGTACCGATAGCCATGGGGAGCAGAAGGAAATGGGGTGGAAGGGAAGTGATGAAAGGTTACTTCTGAACATAGTTGTAAAACTTATTTGTAAAGAAAATGATAACATAAACAAAACTGTGAATGTAGAGGCTTTATTCTGGATTCTATTTATCTGACAGTCCTCCTGTGCCTATACCTCGGATATGCTCTAGAGTGGCCGAATAGATGTAAAAATGTAGTAGTTTGCAAAGAGATACCGAGAGAGGCAATATATATCTGGACAATAAACTCAGTGTGGAAACAATAATTGTTGTTTCCTCCCGTCTACATCTTGTTGCTCTGAATTTCAATATTCGATGACTTTTCCTCGATCAGCTACAGTTTAAGAGTTAAAGAGTCAAAAAATCTGATCGTGGATGCTTTCTTAAGATACAATCAGAGAAGAAAGTTACCTAGATCATTTCTTCATAAATAAACCGATTAAGAGCGTTTTCTAGTGTTTCAACTAAGGAACGAAGGGGTAAAAAGTAGAACTGTGAATAAGTTAGAAAGTGACAGCCTGTTCCCCTTTAATAGAAAGAAAATGATAATTAAGATTAAAGGCAATCAGAAAAGAACAGATGTTATAGAAGAGGCAGCAAAAAATTTGTTTTGAAATAACATAGAAGTAACTAACTCGTTGGGCGTCGAAAAAGGTTTATTATATATTTTCTTTCATATCTTCTGATGAAAGGGTCGGGGGATTTCACTACTTGGATCCGACTCATTCTTCTTTTATCAGCATAGATCTTAAAATGAGAACTTGTTCGTATTGTTGATAATGTATAGAATACCGTTACTTTGCTTTTAACGCTTTGAAGCTATTGACACCAACGTCATCTTGTCATAGTCAATTCCGTTTCCCATCCAGAAAGCAGATGAATTTAGGTTGGAGATTTGACCGGAACTCGATACTATTTTGTCGAAAGCAATTTGTCCTTTTTATCAACAACAACTTAGAGGGCTAATCATTTAACTTTGCTTGAAATTTTATTGTTTCTGATCTTTCTAATAAAAAAGCTTAGCATTCAGAGTATAAAACCTGTCATTTACAGATTCCTAGAATATGTCAGTCTGGTTCCAAGACCCAGCATAGCTTTTCAGCTATTACTTGGACAGACATTCTGCCCCTCTCCCTCCCCTTCTCCCGTTCTCCCGTTCTCCCCCTCTCCCCCCTCTCCCCCACCCTCTAGCAAGTTGGTCACCTGTATTATCTATTATTATCATCGTTGACATGAGCAAGCCCTCCTGAGAGAAACTTGTCATGAATCTGAATAAATGCATCGTGGTGCAAGTAAAAGGCTAACATTGACTCCCTGAAATCTTAACTCGATTTGCTTCGTGCTGGAGAATATTCTTGAAAGTCATTGCAAATAACATAAACATTATTTTGTTTGGCATAATTGAAAATATTTGTTTCCCTTTGTCAGTTGTGCTTAATTCGTTCTTTGCTAACATATTTTGATTGTCTTTCAGACAATACACTACAAAATGCCGTTTATTTTATTCAAAGGAACGTAAGAGAATGGTACTGATGGCATAACTCTGAATAGTCCGATATCTTTCAGCAACTATTGAAATTGCCGAGACGTAGTCGCAGTCTTCATCTTTAGAATTGTTGACTGTAAGAAATTTCCAAGTGTTCCAGGATCTTTCTTTTACTTGAAAGTGCAGTAGCAGTAAATGTAACCGTGGTGCCGCATAAGCTCGAATACTTGTTTGTTTAAACTTAGATGAGCAGCAGAAATCTTCTACGCTTGATGAACAACATCGCCGTAAGGTGCCTTTAGAGTACCAATAGTTGTCCTTTTATTTCTAACATGATCGTGTTATTTGATGGAACAAAAGAACGATAGCATAAACTAAGGACTTCACATTTACATAGATTTTCATATTTTTCATTCCAATTCTTTTCATGAACAAGATTAAAATTTTGCAAGAAGCTCTATGACAACACCGTTTTATTTAGTCTCAATCAGACGTCTCCGATGGTTTCGTACTGAAAGTTCACACTTATATGCGATGGCGTATATTTTAAAACGTCAGGGATAACACACTGCCTTCGTTTTGCACGCTAAAACAACGATATAGGATCAGTGATACGATCGTTTACCTTACAGTTTTTGATAAAGAGCCAAGCTCCAGGGAAACAATCTATAGCAACAAGCTAAATTTGATCTCATGCTGGTATTTCATGACAACCTAAAGGATTACGTTTCACAGATTTGTTTCTCATGGTAAGAATGGAAGAGAAATAAACCTACGACTTATGTACGATGAGATGGAAGTTTCCGGCTTGGACAGGATGATGATTTTTCCAAGCGTCGGTAAGAAATCTGTAGTACAATTTAGCAGTTTATTAGATGTAGTATATTCCGGCAAGAATTTAGTCAGACGCCAGTTATTACAATGAGGTGGATTGTTATCTATCATGATAAGATCACCACTACGTCCATTTTTATTGAGCTGAACTTGAATTCTGAAATAATATGAGCATGGTTTATGGTCTTATTTGTCTAAACACGTTTCAATTTCGTGACCACCTCCCTTACATAATATTGCACTGATACAGCTATAATCTGTCGCCCTTTCACCATGTTTAACATTCCATAGCAGTGAATACCGGAAAACTGATGACTTATGTTAAATACCTTCCTTTAGGAATTTATTTCGCCGTACTCTTAGGGCTGACACACTGCTGACGATAAAGATATAAGCTTTGTATGATGTCACTGAAAAACGAACTATCTGTCTTACATAATAAGACTTTAAGCTTGTCAAGAAGTGCGCTGCTATTTAACCGTGTGAGAAGAGAATTGGCGTTTTTTATAGGGAGTAAGATATTATTCAATAGATACACAATTCCCTTCTCTGCTATGAGGTGGAACTGAAATAGACTATTTCACTTTCTAAGACTCCACAACAAACGCATTACCTTGTCAACCTTAGAGGCACATGGGTTAAAACTGAGACAGATTGATAACTGGGAGAAACGTCTCTAGGTATGGTTTCTGTTTGCCTCGTTGCCTCATTTACAGTAAATCAGAAAATTTTTTTTAAGCATGCAAGTGCAAACCATAGCATATATTGCGAACATTAAAGGTGGAAATTAACATTTGTCTCTATAACCACACGTCTTCATTTTGGTAGTACAATCGTACTATATCTTACTCTCAATATATGACACTTATTACATATATAAACCTACATTTGTGATGCAGTTAACCTCTGGCACCTTTGTATCAAGTATCAGCTTACACATATTACACATATCAGCTTACACTTATTACATAATAGAGAATAATACTGCTAACCTCTGGAACCTTTTAATAGCTGCAATGCTTATACCACAATTGACATTGCATGTCATTTTCGTAATAGTACACTCATAGACATCGCCCTGTATGTGCATGTTGTTACGGTAGTGGATCCAATGGAATTTAATATTGTGAGTATGAAGATAAGATTATTTTGGGACCATCGTTATTGCCTATGATTTAAGATGTCGTTTGAGTATCGTCTTAAAAAATATATACGTTGGAGATATATTTTAATACGTAGATGAACACTTTTGAATAATCTTATTCAATTTCCTTGTGGAAACCTTTTACGGCCCTTTAATTAGTTGCTAGGGTTACAGTGATGAAATTTTAGTAAACATAATATTATGGACTGATCAAATATTACTTCTAATCTAACATAGTTTCGTGCAGTGAAGCCCTAAAGCGGTTTCTCTGTTATATTCCGCAAACAAAAATATCTGTTGCGGAAAAGTTTACTGCTCTTTCAGACACACTGGTTCCTAGCGGATTTCTATTTCCATGTCCTATCTCGTCATTGTTTCGGCACTTTTAATCTTGAAGAATAGGAAATGATGCGAACACCAGAGAATACGGTAAACAGCAGCGTGATACCTGCAATGCCTGCTTGCAGACTCGAGGACATATCTCTTAATATGGTACATCATTCGCACGCATGTTGAAAAACTATCGAACGCATTTTTTGCACGCCGCATTGATTCGGAGTTGTTCTGCTAAAATCTGAAGTGTTTCCCTGGTCAGGAATTCAGATCGAGGCCGTCTTTCGGCTTCGGAGTCTTCACGGTAAACACGATTGTTCTGAAAAGGTTTTATTATGCAATTTTGATGCTCATTTTATCAAGGCGTGTTACTATTAGCGGTAAATGCAAATATGGGTTCGATTAAGTAAGATGGTATGGACCGTTAAAACAGATGATGTAGGAATCTTCAATTTAACAAGACACCAGTAAACCGCTTCTTTGATACATAACCTCTTGTTCAGGCACACAAATGCATCAATACATACCCAGATTATTCCATATTTTACTTAGGTAAGGCTGAATCATTATGATACTAACTCCTTTAATTTTTAAACTCTACCTAAGACAGTATATTTGATTCTCTTGCCCGTATTCTTGTTGCAATCGAGACCTACAAGTACTGAACCTACACTCTATGGCAAATAATCTTGTCAGTTGTGTTTTTATTGACTATCCGGTTGTATAGGTCTATACATATACTTAAATAAAACCTTCTGTAATATTTACTAGATGTCTCTCAAATATTTACTAATTTACCTATTTAAGCCATAAATACTAGTGTTACGACCGTCTTCTGTTTCCAACTCACTCGTTTTCCGCCATTGTGACAACGTCTCATCTTGTTGTCGTCTGGAGCTCACGGTTAACAACTCTCAGCAAGACATCGATACATTTTTAGTCGACACAAGCTGTGACTTTTAAAGTAAAATGTGAGACCTTTCTATTGCTCATCCTATCAGGCGGTCAAATAATGGCATTAGCGTTTCCTTTCAATTAACATGCATCATACGTGTGGGAAAATGTTCATCTTTATTTTCGATGTTCGAAGTATATAAGCCACCTCGAGATATCTTCTGTTACCTCCCGCGTCGACGCAGTTACTCCATTTCAGGACACTGTACTATCGACGGTACGTCTATGTGCACATATCTACCCACAGTAAACATTACCAAAAAAGCCCAGTGCCATGACAGGAATTAAATCTAGGCTACCCACTGATGATTGAGCAAATTATCTCTCTATTATATCTTTCTCAGTGTTAATCAAAGACTGTTAACAACGCATTTTGAGTGGTTCAGGTCTACAGAGATTAGAATGAAAACCGTTAGAATGAAACATCTGATTCTTCTGAGAATCAAAAGACTTTTGCAAGTGCAATTTTCTGTATACGAATTTTCAGAACTTTCGCAAGCTCTCAAATCAACAGTAGGTATCAATGTAAACTCTTTTCGTCAGTGTGCCAGGACACATTTGATCAAATACTTAAGAACGATAACGTAGAAATAACATTGACCTTATTGTTTCACCCTGTTAGGTAAACATCTAATGTTGTCCTACTTGTAGCCCCTCAAAAATATTCCATGGAATTTACTTCGTTTTTCAGTTAGCTTTGAATCCACGTCAAAATAAGGCGCCATGTAATGTCGACTACGAAATTCGTTGAAGCTTTCTTATGTTTCTGTTTTTATCCTTCTTTTTCTCCAATCCTTTCTTATGCTCATTATAATTCAACTTTATGGGCCTTGCTTGTAACACACTGTGACACACGATAAGTACGTTTTTCGTGAAGAAAGACCCTGTAAACATGGCCAAAACCACAGTGTCACCATAGCTTTAGGTCCCTACCTTGCAATAACAACACAACCCGACCTCAGTAAACCCATCTTCTCAATCTCCTCTCAAATTCCTTTTCATTGGAAATAGTACATAGAGGTAACGGATGCTGTTTGCGCACTATACAACTGCCTAAGTGAAGGCTGTCCAGCACGTCCTGCTGCAGAACTTCTCTTTCACAATGATATGGCCAGTGTAAAATCAGTTTATCTATACATCTGTTGATACAGTAGTTCCCGGAAGAGAATTTCAGGTGGCAGAAGGAAAAGTGTAGACGCTGAAATTTTGGGATATTGCAGACTTGCAGTTGTACCTCTAAGAAAAGCTATACGGTATCATGTTAAGATAGAGACATCGGAATCGATTTCCTATCGGATAGTTTTTGTGGTTCGATTTAAGACTCTACTTGGTAGAGCAAACTGGACTCTCCTGATGTCTTGATGTTTACAGCTCAAATATAGAGAAAGAATAGATTCTCTAATTCCGTTTCCCACAAACTCAGCCCTTCATTACTGAATGTAATGCCACTCGTCTCTGCGACTCACTTACAGAGAGATGTAATCCTGAGAATCTCTTACAGTCTTTCACTTTTCACTGCGGCTTTCATAGGATTTATGACATTTATTACTTCATTTTTAGCAGATGAGCTGACAGAACAAATGCATGTTTACATGAACTCCTATGAAGTACACCCTCCATATTTATAGCCAGTTTAATGATATCTACATAAATGTAAATAACTAACTTAATCAAGTAATGATCCATCCGAAAATTGTTTTCTCGCCCCTCCCCACCCCCGTCTTATTTGGGCCAATTCCTATCAAAAATTTCAGTCAAGGCTACTTGGAAATATCGTTATCTGACAAATCATTCTTGAAGGGGGTCCACTGCTGGTATGCTTCTTCTAACCAAGAGGAAAGGGAAACTTAAGCTACCTAAATAGAACTTTGTATTTTGCTTAAAAGAGCTTCAGCGAAATAGAACTAACAGCCATCTCAATTTGATAGAGACGCATTTGATACAGGTTTGTGTAAATTCAAGAAATATCGTTTCCAAACATTGGCTGAGTCTATTTATGTTTATGTTTTTGTTCCATCATTTCTCATGTTTGACTGAGTTCCGTTTCAGTAGATTTTTTAGAATGTTCCTCTTCTTCATATCTCTCCGATTTTTCCAGCCCCATACTTATTCCAGTTTCCGGTCTGTCATTCACCTGACCGTAAATCTAGCTTTCTCCATATTAGCAATGAAATGAACGTTGCAGCTCACTAGTTTACTCTGAGAAAGAGAATTCCTAAAACTATAAACAAGCTTTATGAGGAGTGAAAGAAATCTTGGGGTCTTAAAAGAAAGGCCGAAGGAGTGTATTTAAGAGAGTTACCAATTAGAGAGATCAACAGTCAATACAAGTAAAGAAGTAAATATTTAGGGTCGACTGTACTTTTGTACCAAGGTTTGTATAGAGACGTTTGCAAGCAGGCTATGCCACCCTTGTCGTATCAGAGATGGAGCTCATCCTCTGATACACAGGTCTCGCATATCTCATCGTAAAAACAGTCAAACACGACCACAATCCAGGTTGCCCAGCATGAGACTAAAGCTTCCGAACTACTCCTGACATGTGCGGAGTATAACCGCTTAAGAAGTGCCTTTCAAGAAATGGCATCAGTGTTGCTTCCAACTTATTCAGGTTTTTGCAGCTCAAAAAGAGGTCACATTTTTGACAATAGAAAGACAAATTTTGCCAGTCGGGGAAGTAATATCCGATCGCCCTTGTTAGAACTAAGACTTCTTAATTTCCACTTTAGCGAAATCCCTGTGATAACTCGCTAAATAGTTTACCCAGCAACCCAGTTGACAAACTAATAGAAAGAACTGATCTACGCTACTAACCTATGTAATTAATCCCACTAGCTGATCTCACTTCAAGTTAGTGATCAATTGGACGTCCTGGTAAGTTTGAGTTCACTAATATTTCTATTAAATAAACTAAGCCAGCCTGAAACAATTTTCCCTTTAAAAGATATGTACATACCAATCAGGATAGCTTTATTTACCAACATGGACAAAGCAGAGGCTGTTGCAAAGCCATTATAATGGGCAGAATGCCCCCTGTAGATCCTCAAGTATGTTGACAGCTAAACAACACGCTAGTAGTACATAGAGAAAATACTACCTTCTGTTCAGTTCTTTTCCCCACGTAATTGGGTGTGGAGTGGGGGGCTGGCTGTTCTACTTTTTGCCGTGTATTTAACGTCGATTTATGAAATCAATGTCATTTTATTATCAGTCATTTGGTGGTAGTTGTCTTTGTATATAAGATGCTGCTATTCTATTGTAACAAATAGCGCAGACCCTAAGTTCCACATGTTTCATAATCGTACCAACAAGTGTTGGAGCGTTACGGTGTGTACACAAGACTGCTTTAATTGAAACAAACATGTAATGACCATAACTAGGATCCCCGTCTACCAAGCAGTGAGGGAAACGTCTAACCCTTGTATCCCTAGCAACTAGCTATAGAAAGCCCCTTTTTCGCCCTAACAAAAGTCTAGAAACCGCTGCGAGTCAGGAAGCAACAGAATCTTACTAGAACTTTCAAAGTAAAGGAAGGTCTTTGCCTGATAGGTGGTACAACATGTAATACATAGCAATGACACAGTGTTACTTAGACACCTATTTTTTACAGGCGCTGATCCAGAGGGGGGGCCGGAGGGCCATGCCCCCCAAACGTTAAAATTTCAAAGTGTCAAATTTTGAGTAAAAGTCTTTCAAGACATATCATATAAAATAAGTAGATGAATAAGATAAGAAAAGTAAACAAATAAACAGATAAATATAATAAAGAACTGTTATATGTACGTACTTAACAAACTAAGATTACATTACATTTGATTGTGAACCTACTTGCAAATCAAGTACCTATATTTTTTCCAAATGCCCCCCTCCAAACTCGAACGCTGGATCCACCCCTGATCTTTTATAAAGAGTTATTTGAAAAAGCCTAAGTTAACAACCATACGTAAACTGAGCGAAGACCCCCTCTGCCATTTCATATGATTACCATCACTTCAAATTCAAATTATGAAGATTTTAAAATATGTTCAACTATCTATTGTTGATCATTCATAATTCAATGGGAAGACCATATCATTTGGAATTGATATGGTCCTGTTTGTAAGTATTGCGAGAGTATTTTCACATAAGCACAAACAACATCCATTGACTACTTCGCATATAACGTGACATAGAACAGAAGCCTTTATCTAATTTTCTGTCTCAAAATCATAGAAAACCTGAAGAATTCAAATCAAAGAAACCCGAATCCACAGTTATAAACCAGCGAACTTATTTTGCTATTCCATACTGTTAGATGCCCCAACTTCCGCCCAGATTTTTGTAACCGCATCTCTTGTAGGAAATATTAACTCAATGTGTCATTGAAGTGTACGTGTATACATTGGTATCTGCTCGTGACTCAGAGAAGCTTCAAGAATTTTTCATTCGATAGATAAGGTGATGGGAACAAGAAAAGATTTGATATCCCTAGCACTACAACCTTGGTTTAATTACGAGAACAAGCCGTCAATCAATTGTGGTTCTCAGTACGCTAGCCACTGATTATCTCCATTCGATACTGGTGCTTTATATTGTATATTATGTGCGGATAATGAAAGATTTGTGTCAAGCCAAGTGGACAAGAGGTCTATCATAGTCAACATTCGTAAGGTAAGGTCACACATCTTGCCCTAACGGACATGTAACAAAAGGCTATCATGGTTTCAAAGGACAGTTAGATCAATTACTAACTGCTAGGAACTCACCTTGGTTAGTATTGAGTTTACATAGATACGTTTTGTGTTTCATTCTACGATTGGATACAATTGAAAGTAGCTGATAAAGGCCCGTTTCTCGAAAATATGAAGTGCAATATATGTCAAGTTCTAAAGAGCTGTGGAAATATCGATAACCCGCTATGTTGTTATTGTCATGCGATGAAAAGTTGTGGAGTGCTTACAAAATAGGGCAAGCTTGCGACTTAAGATAACATTCAGGGTTTTTCTTATACAGTGGCCGTATGTCGTTTCAATTTAATTGCCCTTGTGAATCGCAAAATATTGTGAGCTAGCTACTGGAGTCATTCATTCGACTATAACGAACGTAAGAGGCCATATAGTGCAATGAAGGGCGTGTTTGAATATCAATGCAACATTTCTGAAATAGGCAAGGAGTACATCAGAATCCATATCACGTTTTAGCAATTGTTCCCAGCAGAGAGAATACCTCTCAAATTTGAAATGACATCTGCATCCTGAAGTCTTGAGAAAAGGACCTCTTTCATAGGCTACACTTAAAGATTACAATTAGTATGGTCTCAAAGGGAACCCCGTTTCCAAGGGAGGGGGATATATCTCGGTGAAAATTTTACAGTATTTCAATTTTAAAATCGGGGTTATGTAGGCCTATATGACCGTGAAACATTTACGTTTTCATGTCATTCCCTTGTAGTAAGATCTTCGAATAAGGAATCTCCCATTTTTAGATCCCACTACACAAATGCAACTCCATTTATATACTTCATTTATAATAGTACACATTTTAGTGGACATTTCGATATTGTAATTTCAGATTTCCAAAGTCTATATCGAAAAAGATATTCCACAATATCAATTAAAATATGTATTTTTACATGTAACATATAATACTAGATCGCATTGGAGAATACTGGCTATTTGAGTCTAGTCTGCGTTCTTGGCTTGAGAATTCCCAGGTTTGAGAATTCCCAGGTTTGATTACGGCACTAAATAGTGCAATAGTTATGTCGACAGTCCGTGAGGTCGATTCCGAAGCTCCGTATGCATTTCATGTTTATTGAGTTTTATACTACGTATTTCATGATTGCTAGTGTGTCTGCCTGAGTACTTATGTGCAGAAAATTGCACAGGTGAAGGTAACAGCGAAACTGGAAGAAAATGTGGTTGCTGGCAGTGATGAGAATTCGGGATTGACTTCCCGGACAGTTGGCTTAATTATTGCACTATTTAGTGTGGTGGTTAAGTCGCCGTTTTCGGTGTAGGAAATCCAGAGTTCGATCCCCGCCAGTACCGTACGCATTTCATGTTTAATCGCATTTCGAGTTACATTTATAGATAGACATATATAAATATATATGTAGATGAAAGGTTAAAAGACCCAGATCCTACAGAATATATATATATATATATATATATATATACATATATAGTATTTATATTTCATATACAGTTTAATGTATATAAGTACATATATAGAAAGAGAGGGAGAGAAACAAACAAATCCTATAAATGGATGGACAACAATGAGGATGACGTGAAACAGCTTGAAGTAGTGGAGGCAGATGCCATGGAAAGGGAACGATAGAGATTCCTCACCATACGTCGTCCCCTTAAACCAAGGGAATAGAGGACGCCAGAAAGAAAAAATGATGGTAATGATAATACCGATGATGATGATGCTGATTATGTTGGTGATGAATCAGCGGTAGCGATATAAGTTCTGAATAATAGCTCTGATGAATAAAAAAAATTCCTTGCAGACTTCTCCTTAACAGCTCCATTCTTCACATACGATAGGGAATACCTCGCATCATTTGCAAAATTGACATATATTTATGTCTCTATTCCGTGGGAAGTGCTTCCAGGACAGCATTTATAACTAAGCACAAGCGTATCATTGTAATATGGCCTTGACTGAAAATTTTGAAATCTAACTTTCGCCCTAGTCAAAAAGAGCATTATTCAATTGTCAGTACTTTTGCTTTCACGTTTTATCAAACAGATTTCAAAGCTGTAGTTGAACCCCTTCTTACAAACCTAAGTCAAGAAAATGGAAGCAGTCCCCCTTCCTTGTTTATAGTTTCATTAGACGAAAAACTTGATACCTTGACCGCTTGAATCTTTATTGCAAAGCCGCAGGAAACTAAATGGGTTGTAGTGATTTACCTCAAGAATTGTTGTGTTTTCGACTCGTGCATCTTTGTGTTTTACTGTCCTAATTTGCCCATTTATCTCTAGTATCTTTCTTTTTTAACAAGACTTCATGTTTTCTTTCTTTTGTACAATCTTCAGGCTCGGGTGAACGAGGGCACCGCTTCTTTTTAACCAATGATATGGATGACGAACTCATTATACATGGAGAGGTGGATTTCAAACGAGGAATGATGAGTAGATGGAGGAGTGTGTATTGCACTGTGCAACCACGAACTTTAGCTGTATACGACGGAAAGACTTGTGACAACAAACTGTATGCGTTTACACCGGAACAAAGTTGGATATCGGCTTCAAACAAAGTGGACACTGGGTTATTTGTTTTAAACGTAAGGTCTCGCAGAGCTGGTTCAGTTAAGAGTTCTGAATTATATCTCTTTGACACTAAAGAGCATGATATACTATTAGAGTGGTTGAAAGGGTTACAAAGAGCCGGATGGAAATCGGCTGTCCCTGGAGATAGACTTCGATACCATCATCGTTCAATCGATGCTTTAAATGACAAAGTTATGAATCGAGACAAAGTAGTGGAATTCATTCACGAGGAAAGTTCTTTTACATCAATGTCCAATAATGGAATGAATGTTGAGGTACCTACTAGTGACTCCAACAATAATGACGCGAATAAAATGGAACCTACAACAGTTAAAACAGGGTTGCCGTTATTTAATACAAACTCTGGAGATAAGATGCATATAAAAAGTAACAGTTGTTCTTCCATATCCACAGATATGAAGAAACATTTAACATGTAAAACGAGTAACAGTTCACCTCATTTAGCACTGGTGAGTACAACGGACGTAGTAGCCAAGGAGACTTGTGCTGATGTAGCCCAATGTTTAGATGTAGACGTAATATTTAAAAATATGACCGAGGTAGCTTCGCCGCTAAATCCCAGTGTTTCGGAACCACTCATCATTGGCGAATGCTCGAATTCGCCAATAAAACTGTCGCCTCCCGACACGAATATGGAAAGTTTAGTCTCGGACGATAAGAGCATAGATTTAAGTTTTGATAGTAACGAGAGGAATATCTTGAACAGTACAGAGTACGCCGAAACGAGCATCGATGAGCTGAGCAGTGTTATGGCTGATGACAAAGATAGTAGTAAACGTTGTAAATCGGATATGGTCCTACAAGACTTAAATCTTAGTAACCGTTTGACAGAGGGCGACAAAGAAGATACAGAGAAAGATGAGGTGACCGAATTGTTAGACACACCAAATTCCGAAGTTGGAGAACCGTCTTTATTAAGTGAGCAGATAAAAGATTGTGTGTCGGTAGAAAGCGGTTACTGTTCGAAAGAAAGTCTTTCGATATTTGAAGAAAGCAAGCAGCCTTCTCCTCCTAGGCGAGTGGAATATTCAGCTGTTTTTACCACAAGTACATACGGTGATGATGCTAAAGTTGACAGCGTGCTATCTTCAAGAGAAATTGCAGAACAGGTTAGTAGTAAGTTCTACCTCTTGCTTTATGACAATCTGTATTTAAAGCTTTGCATCAAAGAGAGAGTAAATTAAGACGCTAACTTTTTTACTTCCCTACAAAGATGCAAACGACGTCACTGACTTTTCAACATCGTCTTATAGATGGAAGTAAGCTTTTGGCGATTACTTGTAGATTTGCTCTTCCACTTCCACCAGGCGCTCTAAGGGAAACTTCCACCCTTTACGTGACAGCTACATCACGCAATCTCATTACTTTTCTTAATTTTCCAATAAAAGTACAAGTATTACTTTACTGGGAAAGGAACTTGTGAATGAAAGTTTATTTGCTGAAAACACGATGCGTCTAGTTGTCTTTTTAGAGCAATTTATTCATGTTTAAATGTACACACTCACGTAAACTTCGTGTACCTCTAAACTTATATGTATTTATATTTTAAAACGATGTTTATTTTATCATTAGTAGTAGTAGTGGGATTTATTTTTATTTTTATTATCACTATTATTGTTATTTTTACTATTACTACTGACTTCGAAACTTTAATCGGGTATATTGTAAATATGAACACTAAGAACAGATTTTCTAGTTTATTACGATTGTAACTTGTAACTTCATTAAACTGTTTTAGAGGTGACATTTCTAAAAACAACAAGTTCTTTATTTACATGCTAAGCAATCTTAATGTCTCCAATGGTCTTTCATTTCATAAAAAGGTGATATCTTGTATTAATTGCTGACTTAGCTGATAACCTGTAAACGTAACTCGGAAATGCGCAACGCTTTTTTCTTGATTGATGACGCTATTTTGATGCCACTATAACATACTCGTTTCAATATACCGCTGTTGAATATAAGTACTCAAATCTAACCTAGTTTGATACAAAAATATATACTTAAAGTTTAAGAAATAACTATTGTTACCCTTTGTTGCAACTAAATTGTTTTGATGTAGAAACAGGAAAACACAGAAACATAATGCAAAAAGGAGCATCTAACGTTACGCGGATAAAGTTAGAATTTCAGTATCGATTGGATGTTTTGAAATCTATCTGACGGCAAAATAATTTTTAAGTGGACCGGCTTTCTCTTCCCGCTTTGTTTACATTTTGACTAGGCGCTTTTCCACGCTGTCTATTTGGTGTGGGTATGTTGCCATTGAGTAGTTGTGGCGTACAACCATGGCGCGTATTCACTGGTCAAGTTCCACTTTGCTTACAATGTCAAGTCTATAAATATCTATAGCCTCGTTTCCACATGCTGATCACACGAACAAGCATCTAATCAGATGATCAGAAAAGTCTTTGATGCTTTGACATACCTTGATATACCACAAAACTGTTATCGAATAAGTATAAATTATAGTAAACAAT